>JAUZST010000448.1:0-27031 GCA_034779995.1 Parotocinclus haroldoi
TGTCTGTGTGTGTGTGTCTGTGTGTGTGTGTCTGTGTGTGTGTGTCTGTGTGTGTGTGTCTGTGTGTGTGTGTGTCTATGTGTGTGTATGTGTGTGATATCCCATTTTAAACGTACCGATCCGGGTTGAGAATCGAGACTTCAGGGGACGGCGCTGACTGAAGCCTTCTTTGTTTCCTGCAGAGATCTGAAACCGGAGAACATTCTGCTCAGCGAGGAGATGCACATCCAGATCACGGACTTCGGCACGGCCAAACAGCTCTCCTCCGACAGCAGGCAGGGTGAGAGCGACGCAGAAACCCTACCTCGAGTTGCCATCCTTTCAATAAAAGCGCCGATGTTTTCAGATTTATCCTCCGTAGATAAACGGGGGCGGTAGGATGGCCTCTCTGACCTTAATAGAGAATAAACAATTAAGGAATTAAAATCCGCTCCGTCCTTTAAGCTGAAACTGAGCCGCAGCTCACGGCCGTGTTCCCGAAATCTATCGGGTGTTATTGCTGCAAAGGTGGAGCCAGGGTCTGTACTGCCACCCAGGCTCCTTTTGGGCTAATGCAAACATTGGCCCGTGGAGCAGCCGCAGCAGTGAGAAAGAGAGCTGCAGTGTGTTATTCTTCATCCCTTTGTTGTTTCTCTCCACAGCTCGGGCGAACTCGTTTGTCGGTACGGCTCAGTACGTCTCTCCCGAATTACTGACGGAGAAATCAGCCTGTAAGAGGTACGAAGAAATAATCGACGGAATTCTATTGACCGATACGTTTTTGATGTGTTCAAAATGTAGTTGTAAGCCAGGCTGTTCCACCAAAGGAGAGAAATCGGAGCGAGGTGCCGTCCCGGGGTTCTACCGAAAGTCTGGGATGTGGTTAGAATTGGCTTTCTTCGAATAGAAAATCGAAAACTTTTTAGATGAAACTCTTAAGGTTAAGCTTACCAAGCTTTGGGGCAACAGCAGCCTGGTCAGAGGAAGAGCTGGAGCTGGAGCTGGATTAAGACCCTCTGATCAGCCGTGCATGGTGTTGAGATGAAATTCGGCTTTATAAGAAGGAGACGAAGCTGCTGATGCTGTATAACTTTCCCGTAACGTTTCTGACACCAGCTTCGTCCAGTTGTCGGGACTGAAACTGATCTTCTGTGTCGTTGCTCTTCAGTCGAGCCGTGACTCCATTAAGAGCCCGGGACTCGCTTCGTTTATCTCCATTTTAAAACGTAAACCCTAAAAATCCTTGTTTGTTATTAAGCCTGACGAACCTCGGCTCGCTGGAAGGATCAGACTTTGGCAAACGAACTGAAATCCGAACAGTCAGACTTGTACTTGTGTAATTAGAATGTTGCTGCTTCGTTATGGCTGGCGTTGTCGCTTGGTGACTGGTGTATAGCTGGTGTACGTGGCAGAGTCTCGATACTGGCGATCCCGGAACGCCGTTATAGGGAATAACGGAAATGGTGGGAGGCTGTTATTTCTGCAGCGGGTAAACCTCCCCGTGTTTGTTCCCCCCCCCCCCCTTCAGTTCGGATCTCTGGGCGTTAGGCTGCATCATCTATCAGCTGGTCGCCGGGCTGCCCCCATTTAGAGCAGGGTGAGTGCTTAATCCTAAAGCCGGATCTGGTTTTCGAGCTGTTTTTGGATTAACTCGAACCCTCTCTCTCCGTCCCGCAGAAATGAGTATCTCATATTCCAAAAAATTCTTAAACTAGAGTACGAGTTTCCTGATAAATTCTTCCCCAAAGCCAAGAACCTGGTGGAGCAACTGCTGGTGAGTCTCTCTGTCTGTCTCTCTGTCTGTCTCTCTGTCTGTCTCTCTGTCTGTCTCTCTGTCTGTCCCTCTGTCTGTCCCTCTGTCTGTCCCTCTGTCTGTCCCTCTGTCTGTCCCTCTGTGTGTCCCTCTGTGTGTCTCTCTGTCTGTCCCTCTGTGTGTCTCTCTGTCTGTCCCTCTGTGTGTCGGTACAGGCATCATAACCACTCTCCTTGCAGCTTGTGTTCAAATCAGGGTCACTGAAGTCACATCAGTGTTTTGTCTTCATAAATTGCAGGAGAAAGGTTCTAGCATATATGTGATGTAATTGTAAATCAGAGCTAGTCTGTCTCTGTCCTATCCCAACTGTTTTGAACTGCTTGTTTCTTGAGATAATCGATTTATTTATTCACTGCTATGTTATTTTTTTATAAAGACCTAGGTACTGTTTGAATGAAACAATTCATCTACAAATATGGAACTAATCGTGTTAGTTGTCTTGGAGCCTTTGGGAAGGAAAAAAGAACCATCTTAATGTGAATTCACTTTAAATATAAATCAAACATGTTCTCTCAAATTGTGGTAGGGACAATTCAGCCAATTTATGTCCTTGCATTCAAACCTTATTCCCTTTCCAATCTGTCATAAACTGTGCATGAACATTAAGCCTGTTAAACACTAAATTTAATGTTACTCTGCCATGGATCAGAGATAAGAACAAATTAGCACTAAATATTTTTATTCAATGTATTCATATTATTTATGCTAATCTAACTGATGTCCTTGTTAATTTAATGAATGCCTTTGTTTTAGTGCTCTAATATGTACTTTTGGTAAGCTATATAATGCTCACAAAAATTAAAGGATATTGTGGTTAGCCAAGCATATAGCTATCAGCTATAATCATCTTCCTGCACCGTAGCTGATTTTCTTTTAAATATTTGCATGTCCATTACATGTGAAAAACTGAAGGAAATTGACTCTCAAGCATTTGGAAAGATGACGGGGCACTATGGGAAATCTAGTGCCTGTAGTGAATTTGTGTGGAATATCTTGTAGTTCTGTTCAGAAATCCAGGATTAAATTGACTTCTGGTATGCCTATGACTTAATTATGTTCAGCAGTGAATGCAGCTGTGTATACAAGTATGTCCAATTTCTAACACACCTGCTGGTATCCAGGCTCACGTTGGAAGGCCATGACTAACTTGGAGAAGCAGCCATATTATGAGGAGCAGGCACGTCTCAGCAAGCAACACCTGGAAAAATACCCAGACTACAAGTATAAGCCACGGCCCAAGCGCACATGCCTGGTGGATGGCAAGAAACTACGCATCGGCGAGTACAAGGCCATTATGCGCAACCGCCGACAAGAGATGCGTCAGTACTTCACTGTAGGGTAAGAGATTAACTGATCCTTGGGATTTGTTCAAAAGAGTGAATGGCTTATAAACACATGAATTCTAATTAATGTTATAGCGATGCAGTTTAATTATAAAATTTTAACATCACAACCCTTTATAGAGCACATGGATGAGAAGCCAATTATAGGCTTCAAATGGTAAATCGAAAATAATGTTCTAACATTTTTTAAGTAAAGTCTGAGAGTTGATGTTTGGCAAGTTTTTTGGAATTTAATAACATTTTCCAAACACTGTGTTACAGGCAGCAGGCCCAGTTACCCCTTTCCTCGGCAGGTGTAGTGTACCCAGGCACTTTGTCCATAGCGGGTATGCCATCACCCCAGATGCCCTCAGAGCACTCAAGCATGTCCAGCAGCCCAGAGCCAGCACCTCCCACTGGCCCATCAACTTACCTCAGCCTCAGCAGGGGCAATGAGCCTCGCATTAAGGAGGAAGAGCTCCGGATGGACGAGAGCAATGGTGACATCTATGAGGATTTTGACTACGAAGATGAGGATGGAGACTTTGGTAGTGACAATGAAAACCATACTGCACAGTAAAACAAACCCATTTTGCCAATATGTTAATTCCTTACTTCAAGCCTTGCCGCACCCTACACCTTCCCTCCTTGCCCCATTCAATCAGGATTTGAGCAGAGCCAAGCCTCTCATACGAGCCCTGATACCAGCAGCAGCAGCAGCAGCAGCAAAGCACAGGACCCATCAAACAAAGTATCTGTTACACTAAACAAGGGTCCTGGAAAGGAAGAGAGTTGCTCACCAAGACTTCTGCTAAAAACATTTTGTGGAAAATTGACAGTACATTTTGAGTAAGCTACAGGAATTAAGATGACCAGAGACAAAGCTTATTATAATCCAGGACCTGTTAGTCGGCCTGTCAGAGACACTTTAAAATGATGGACCTGCTTGTCTATAAAGAGACACTTTTAAAACTGCTTTTTTTCTGAGTTCTATGATATTCTCACTCAGGTACACGGTGCCAACAAGTGGCTTGTGAATGTGATTTGTTGTTTTTGTGCTACAGTTTTAATAGAGATAAAAAGCATTTATTTTCCTCATTTTGACGTAAAGCACCTGACAAGAAGTAGCGACAAGCTCTTTTCAAACAAATCCCAATTCTTTTTGGTGTTCCCCTTACTGAATCCTGTAATTTTTCACACTATACTGCTCGTATCTTGTTTTGAACAAATAAATGGAGGGGAACACTGGGCCAAGCAACACTGAAATGTAGACAATCCCTCCTGCTATGTCAAGCTTAGTGTAACATGTCTTTCTGTTCTCCTCCCTCTCTCATATGTGAATCTCAAGAATCATAAGTTAGGACACACTCTGCGTTTAGGAATCCATTTACTAAGCAAGAGCAGTCACTATCAGATCTTTTTAAAAACTTTAAGAAAATATTTTTTTGTTTGCGTGAAAGAGTGACTCAGTGTGTAAAGTGGTCATAGATTGGATTCTGTTTTTATCATCATAGTTGTTAATAATTGGCACTGTTTATTCAAAAAAGTTCCACTATTAGTTATTTTTCATAAAGGGAAAGTAGTATGTGTATGCCATTTATTTCCCCATATAATGTCACTTGTAAAAGACCAATGAAAATCTAGTACCTCGAGCCACTGGATATGGTAGAAGAAGTTTATGATTCCTGAAAATTGGGCTTTTATTGATGTGAACGTGAATTGTGAAATGTGAACATGTGATTGAAGTGATTTGCTTTCTTACTGCTCTAAATCAATCATCTGACTTCCCCAAACTTCCAGGCAATGAGCCTACGATATCTTAGTGTATTATCAAAAAAGTCAATAGCACTTCTAATTCTGGCTAGCCTTTAAGGCAGATGTGTGGCACAATCAAATTTAAAGACTAAAGTAGGAGCAGTTTAAAGAATTTTACAATATAAGTAGCACATTACTAGTGCAGTCAGTATTAGTTGTTCATGCAAGCATTATTTCAATTCCTTTTGAATTGTCTGGGTTTTTTTCTTCAGCTCATTAGTCTGGAGATTAAGATCAGACCATCTATTCCTGCTGCCATCTTGTCCCCTTTTCTCTTCTACCACACCAGTCTGGCTATTGTTGTCAAATTACATGTCAACGAACTAAGGCCAAGCTTGAAAAAGTAACGATTGTCATTTCTTGCACCATCATCTCTTCTCTTCCTGAAACTCAAATCAGACTAAATATAAGTATTCAAACTGAATCACTTAAAACCATGTTGTGATTTTTATTGCACATCGGTGCTCTACTCTCTGGAGCAGGATATTTTAGCCCTAACCCAGTGTGTGCAAGGGTTGAGCTCTCAGTGTGTGCTGTTTTTTCTGCTGAAGTTGGACTGTTTCTGCTGTTGTTGCTTTTTTCGTCTTCAAGACACCATCACTCTGCTGTTAAGTGTTTGTTGAAGGAGGAGCAGATTTACATTCAATTGTTTTCATTTGTATATGAATACTGTTTATTATTATATAATTTTATTTTGTTAAGACTGCCTCTAGTGTAATAATATTATTAACAGTAATAATAATGATGGTCAGCATTTTCCTTAGTAAGTTATGTACAGTATAATTTATTTTACCAGCTATTCTTTTGTTTTTCTATTTTTTTTTTAATTATTACATTGGAAAACTGCTTTATAAAGCATTATACTTAGCTGGTAGACATGTAGATCTAATTACTCTATGCTTCATTTTACTTTTTTATTTGCTCTCTTTTTGTTGGCTTTTCCATTGTATTAATTATATCCTTAAGCTGGCACATCTATGAGAAGTGATCATATTGAACTGCTGAAATGAAGGAAACAAGACATTTCCCTCTTTTTTTCCTCCTCTTTTTGCATCATTCAAAAATTTTGAACCCGTTTCTTAAAGCACTAAGACTCTGGACATTCAGAGAAAAAACAAAAAGAACATTTTTTTATTATTTTATTTGTAATGCTTTATGTATAATGTGAAATTTTTATTACTTCATTCTTTGTTGTATGAAAGATAAGGAAAATTGTTGTTCTTTACCCTAATGTTTAATGAAATTTGTTTCATTGAGACTGTGGAATATCACTGGTCCTGACCAACAGACAGTGCATATTCCTTAAGTGACATATCATGCCATAATTCAGGACAGAGATTTAACGAGTGGTCCTTTTAGAAATAATAGAACTGAACAGTGAGTGAATTGACTAAGGGAAACACCATTATTCAAATTCAGTTAACAGAAATAAATCATTATTAAAGAGTCTAAAGCAATAAAAACAGCTGGCAGATGATTTATGATCTCACAAGTAATTTCAAGGAGGAAAAAACAGGACAAAGGCAAGGCATGACAAAGAACTATTGCTCCCATAATGCATCGACACTGAGTCAGTTTCACTTAATCAACTACGTGAAATACAATAAAACGTAAGACACATAATGGTGAAAATACGTTACATTAGCATTTGTAAAATGGGATTATTGTTTTTAGGCACAGCATATGGAATGCATTTTGAGAACAAAAGTTCTTTACAGATTTTAAACAAAGAAGAGGTTTTATTGCATTTTATTGTTTTGAAATACATATGAGGTCATAATTAATCTTGTTATTGAATCATTTGGCTTAACACTTTAGACCTATTTAAACAGGCTTTAAAAGATATATAATTTTAATAAATTCTGGAACCAGAGCCATTAAAAAATGTACATGTAGGTGGACCGGGAACTGGTGGTTGTGTCATTGTCCTATTGAATCCCGGAAGCAGATATGCTCACAGAAGGTGTTATGCGCTTTTATTAGAGATTTTATTTCTATGGGACTCCTAAACTGAAGATGGTGAATTTGTTTTTAGCTCCACATCTTGGCAGATCCTCTCTCACGCTTTACCTCCCTTGCTATCCCAGTCTCTGCAGCATGCAGCATAGTGACCCTTGCAAACCTGACTTGCCTGATTATGATCGTTGCACAAACATCCTGTCATGTATTATACTTCATTGATCCTTGCTGTCAGGATGTATTGCCCCATTTAATCATGCTTTGACACTCACAGCTCAGTGTAAAATGAAAGGCTGTTTGCTCTACAGACAGGGTCTCCTGTTATTAGTAATTTAAGTTGCCACTCTACGGCAGTGCTGACTTTTTCTATGAATAACAATAATAGATAAGACAATCAAAGTCATGAGTGGAGCTCAAAACAAAGTGAAAGTGGAAAGAAATCTTACCATCTCAACTTGAAAAGATAATTTTGTAAATATAACATAGAGCTATAGATTTATATTTTGTTCATAACAGTGTAATATAAGTTGTATATTTCCTTTTTCCCTTTTATTGGTGTTATTCATGCCACAGTTAAAAATGCAGGAGTTAATGTACTCCAAAAAAAAAACAAGTTGTGGGTTGCCACCAACTGTTATGAGTTGACGTTTTTCAGTATTATTGCCAGTCTAGGGTCTAATAAAGAAAGCAATGTGTTCTGTACATGTTTTGTCTTTCTTTCTAACAACAAGTTTGTTCTGAATGCTTAGTGAAACAATTAATCTACAGCAAGATACATTTCAAAATTTTCCCCAACAAGAGATGGGTCATGTCAAAGTCAATCTTTGATTCATTCCAATGGACAGTTTTACAATTTAAAATTTCCTTCTATTATCCAGGGCCAGTCGTAAATTGAGCAAGCCTAAGGCGACAGATGCAAGGAAAAACTTTAAAAGGAAGATAAATTGGTAGGACCAAGACTCAAAAAAATCTTCCATGGTGGCCTAGATCTTATGTGAAATAACTATACTAGTCTAATTACAGTAATTTGTATGGTAATAGTTTAATAAACAGATGCTAAAATATTTTATCAGCGATAATATATTTAACTGTAATAAATAATATATAACAACATATAGATTAAAGACAGCAAAACGGTGCAGTGTTTAGCACTGCTGCTTCAAACCAAGGTCCTCGGTTCGATCCTGAGCCTGGGCTCTGACTGTGCAAAGTTTGCATGTCCTACCCATCTTCCCTTTTTCTAGGTACTTTTGTTTCCTCCCACATTCCATTAATTGGTGTTTCCAAAGTTCTATTAGTTGGTGAGTATGTGTATGAGTGTGTGCGCTACGATGGATTGGTGCCATATATATGGTTATTCTTGTGTTGGCTGACTAGGATAAGTGAATAAAACAATGAATGAATATGACTAGATTAATGTTTTAACGTAAACATAAGTTAATCTAAGATCTGAGACTGAGATAAGCTGGTTAGCTTGTATGTGTATTTCTCAACACCGGTTAATTCACATTTCTTGTTACTCTAACCGCCCCTGGACACAGCCTATCCTGGAACTCCTATCTCACAGGCAGGCATTTACATGTAAATTAACATGTAAGAAACATTTTTATTTGCATTTTCCATACTGTCCCAACTTTGTTCTGATTTAGGGTAGTTGAACTATTCCAGTACAATGGTGGGAATAAGTGACAGCTGTGATTTTTTTTAAATAGTGTAACTCATTTTTGTGAGCAGTGTATATAAACTATAAGACTTCTCAAGCCCCATTGCTGTGGGCCTATTAAAGTTGCAGAAGATAATTATGAGTCAATTCCTGTTTGGCAGTTTTTAGTTTCCGACCCTTTCCAAAGTCATTCATGCAGTCACATAAAGTCCAATATAACCCCAATCAGAAAAAGTATCCACAGTATGGAGAATGCATTAAAATGTGTTTCTTGCATTTACTTTAACTTTATGTCACTGCAGACAGTATGAATCTGAGATATTTCATTTTTCTGGTCAACTTAATTTAATTTGTTAATAAACAGCCATTCTTACATTTCAGGCCTGCAACATATTTTTTTAAGTTGGGACAGGGACAAGTTAAAGGTAGTCATGAATTTTTTTTAAACGAAATAATGATAACTAATAATGTAAACTTTTAGGAACAAAGATGATCTCCATTTGATCAACAGTTGGTCAAAAAAATCTCCTTCTATAGTGCAAAATGTCACCAAATTAGACTGGAGGAAATCCAGTGCATAAAGAGTAAGCTTAAGATGAATTCATGTAATCTCCAATGCCTATGAACTGCTATTTAGCAATAGCTGATATAGCCACATGGACAAGGGATTACTTTGGCAGCCTTTATCAAGCACTACAATAGAGAGTTACATTTACAAATGCCACTTAGAACTTTACTGTCCTAAAATGCTATGCCATGGTATGGGGTTGGGTCAGTTCTGTGATGACAGCAGTAATGCACAGAGTACATTAAGATTTTACAGCAAAATAAATTATGTCAAGATGACATCTTTAACATGGAAATACATGCGTTTATCAACAAGACATTTACATTTAAGGCATTTAGCAGATGCTCTTATCCAGAGCGACTTACAACTCATACAGTCTTACAATCCAAGCAGTTGTGGTTTAAGGGTCTTGCGCAAGGACCCAACTGTGGCACAGGTGGGATTTGAACCCTGGTCCAGAGTCCAGTGCCTTAACCACTAGGCCACCAAGACAGTACCAAGACAACGCAAAACTGCAAGAAAAAAGTAACTGCAAGTAAAAAGTAAGTGTTTTAAAATATATCAAAATGTCAATTGTTGATCAGACAACTCATTAAATATTCTGGGTTAACAATGTCTGCAATTATATAAAAGTCAAAGTACACTGCATTTTCTTATATTTGTATTTTCCATACTGTGCCAACTTTTAACACTAAGTTAAGTTTTAGCTTCAACATTAATATATTTATAATGAAATAGAGATACAGCTCAGTGTTAATAATTTGAGCACTTTATTTAAGAATATTGTTTTAATCATTTGGTTACCATGGTGATCTATGAGGTTTTATGGCAACAGAGCAACAGAAAGAAAAAAAGTATAATGAGAGAATGTACAGTTCACAACTTTTAAGAATATGTAACCATAACTAAATACAGCCGCTGGCAAAAATTATGGAATCACCAGTCTCTGAGGATGTTCTTTCAGTTGTTTAATTTTGTAGAAAAAAAGCAGATCACAGACATGACAAAAAACTAAAGGCATTTCAAATGACAACTTTCTGGCTTTAAGAAACACTAAAATAAATCAAGAAATATAATTGTGGTAGCCAGTAACAGTTAGATTTTTAGAACAAGCACGGAATACATTATGGAATCACTCAGTTCTGAGGAAAAAATTATGGAATCATGAAAAACAAACAAACAAACAAAATAACACTCCAACACATCACTAGTATTTAGTTGCACCACCTCTGGCTTTTATAACGGCTTGCAGTCTCTGAGGCATGGACTTAATGAGTGACAAACAGTATTCTTCATGAATCTGGCTCCAGTTTTCTCTGATTGCTGTTGCCAGATCAGCTTTAAAGGTTGGAACCTTGTTATGGACCATTTTCTTTAACTTCCACCACAGATTTTCAATTGGATTGAGATCCGGAATGTTTGCAGGCCATGACATTGGCCTCTTTCTTTTACAGTTTTTGCTCTATCATCTGAAAATTATCATCTTGAAAAATGATTGCATCATCCCCAAATAAGAAAAGTGTCCAAAATGTCAATGTAGACCTGTGCATTTATTGAAAATGTAATGACAGCCATCTTCCCAGTGCCTTTACCAGACATGCAGCTCTATATCATCAATGACTGCGAAAATTTGTATGTTTTCTTCAGACAGTCGTCTGCATAAATCTCATTGGACTAGCACCAAACAAAAGTTTCAGCACCATCAGAATTGAGTGATTCCATAATTTACTCCCTGTGCTTGTTCTAAAAATCTAGCTGTTACTGGCTACCACAATTATATTTCTTGTTTTTTTTAAGTGTTTCTTAAAGCCAGAAAGTTGCCATTTGAAATGCCTATTATTTTCTCACGTCTGTGATCTGCTTTTTTTCTACAAAATTAAACAACTGAAGGAACATCCTCAGAGACTGGTGATTCCATCATTTTTGCCAGGGGTTGTACATTAGTTTATGTGTGCTTATTTATATGTGAATAAAAGTTTACAATACAAATATTTGTTTAGGATAATAAATGAATGTAAATATTTAAATTAGTATTTTTGTAAATAGTCAGTTATGAGAGGTTTATAATTGGTTTATCTTCTGTTCACTGAAGTCCAACTCAAATTTTATTATGAATCAAGCATTATACAAACTTACCTTGGACATTCATATAAAATATACAATTCTACTCCTCACCATTAAGGCACTTCATGATATATGACCTGGTGATCTATCTGACCTCCTAAAATTATATTGTGCCCCCTGTAGATTGAGATAAGACTTCTAGTGGTTCTCAGGCTCAAGCTGCAACACTATTGGGGGTTGCTCGTTCAGTGTTGCCCCCCCATCAACTCCCACCCCCCAAACTGGAACTCTCTTCCTCACTTTCTTCGCTCAACTACTTTTCTGTCAAATTTAAAAATGTAAAAACCAGAAACTCATCTGTGCTCTCTTTACTTTTGCTCTTCTTCCTCTTGTGGTTGCAGGTGATGTTATCCCTGTATATGTAAATTATGTCCTGTAAAGCAACCTTGGGTTCTGTGAAAGGCACTCTAGAAGTGTAACCTATTATTATTATTATTATTATTATTATTATTACTATTATTATTATTATTATTATAAAATATCTAAATATATTTTTGTGAACTGTGTACATTACTTTTATTCACTTCTCATGCTCATTTACATAGTAAAAAGATGACAAAGTCAGAAGAAACAGTAAACAAGCATTTCACACCAAACATGTGATGTGTGTGTGATAAGAGCTTCAGATTTTTTGTTGGTTTACTGGCAGTTTCATCAAGGTCATAGAAAAAACAGCCTCACTTATTGCACTTTGCTCTGATAAAGTCAGTAACATCGTTTGCACCAGATATTTCTTCTGTAATAATAAGAATTTAACTAATTTGTAAGAACAATATGTCAGGGGTTATGGGAGTATACTAATTCAGTCTGTATGTGCTTTGATGACTTGGAGAAGCAATATAATCATGTACGTCAGCTACAATCTCTGTGCGAATGTAGTAAGAGTTGTGAACGAATACTTTGGTGGTATGTTGAATTTTCTCAAGGTGAATGCATCTTGTCTACAACTCCTTGAGGATGGATGATGTCTGTTACAGATGGTGGGAGGTGATATCAAAGCAAAACTTTGGCATGCAATTGATCGATGAACTGCGTTGTGTGAACTGGCAGGGATGCGTAGCAGGTCCTCAAGTCTGAGACCATGGTACTCTCCTGGAAAAGATTGGGTGCTCTCTTTAGGTGAGAGAAGAAAGCCAGCAGAACATCAAGTACCTTGGGATTTTGTGAGTGATGGAAAAAGAGAGTGTGAGATTGATAAATGTATTGAGTCAGTGGCAGCAGATTTGCAGTCAAGGTACTGAAAAAGTTAATCAATAGTTAATACCTAATAATCCTAAGAAACCTAAGAATGTACGACACGTAAAACCTTGAATCAGATGTGCTACAGCAACCGAAAACGACACCGTGTGCTAATCCTGTCAGCTAAGAACAGGCAGTTACAATTCACACTGGCTCACCAAAATAGAACAATCAAAAATGTTCCCACTACTAAAAAGTATATTATACAATTGACACAAATAAAAGTTCTTTCTGAATATGCTAAGCTGCCATGCCATTCAAAAAGCACCCCAGCTAGCTAAATGCTACTAACATGGAGTCAGTTTAAATGATCATTTTCTTATTTGTGAAGGTAAAATGTATGACAGAGTGCTGCATGCAGATTTGTACAGTGGGTGTTTGGAAATCAAGGAAAAACGATGTCACATTAATGATTTAAAGAAGGTAATAGGATGTGATGTGTCGCTGAGCTTTCAGCTAAGCTCAATATAAGATGCACCCTTAATGTATTCATGAAGAAGAAGGATTAGAGAGAGCACTCAGCAGTCACACATACGCACACTCCTACAAAACACACACAATACATATCCCACACACATGCAACACAACAGGGATATTCAGTTTTCATATTTTAAAACATTATATTATGTGCCGATTTGTGCTAAGCTTGTAAGGCTGGAGGTGTGGTCAAGTCCCAAGGAATTTCCATCATGCCACACAACTCCATGTGTTCATGTTCTTCATGATTTATACTGATTAATAATGATTTAGTGTTCGTTTTTTATAAGAACTTGCTTACACATTCACCAAGGTTTATTTCTTTGTGCTGGTGTACAGCTACTGGCGAACGATCTGGCATCACCATAAAGGATGTTCATCCAGCTCTTTTACTTTGTCACATCTGTGACACAAAACATTTTTAGTAGCTGAACATTTGGGTTTTGTGAAGCATACCTCAAGCAAACAAAATCTGAAAAAAAATATGGCATATGTATTTTTCCAGAGCAAGTAGAGACAATAATAAATGACTCAGTGTTAAAGGAAAAGGAATCACCTTGCATTTTCAATACAAATACTAATCCAGACCTCTGTTTACATGGCGTCCCCATGACCCTGGTCTCCTGTGTATGAGTATGTGAGTGTGTGTGCCCCTTGTCACTGAGCTCTCTTGAAGAAAAACGTTAAAAGTCTTTGCTATGGGGCACGAGAAATTATCATCCCAAAAATGTCTTAATTATCACCAAACCTATTGTCTGCTTACTGGAATCAGAAAAGTGTCCATAATATCATTGTACACGAGTGCATGGACTGTTGATATTACAAACTTCTTTAAGTGACACACAACCCCATTTCAAAAGGAGGAATGACATTTGATTGTTTTCTTCAGGATTATTTTATTTATATGCTAAATGTTACTTTTATCCGATCATTCCCACTCCATGATTGCTTTTCTTTAACCCCCCCCTTCAATGAGGTTTTCCTTTTCAATATTTAAATTATATTTATTCATCCAATTTCTTATTTGGTGACACAGTGGTGCTGTGGTTAGCACAACCACCCCACAGCTGTGAAATTCCAGGTTTGATCCTGACTCAAAAGTTTTATTGTTAAAAAACAGCATCTAAAACATCCCAGATGAAAATAACACAGTCCTGCCATGAACTGAAGGAGGAAAAAGCTGGGTCCAAAAGCAGAGTTGCTTCCGTGCACAGGAACACCAAACAGGACCCGGAATAATCACTCAGTGATGTCACATGGAAATTGTGAGTTCACAATGAAAAAGTTCACCTGAGTGAATAGCCTGAATGTTTGACCAGAGTGACCAGAAAGTGGGTAAATCAGAATAAGGGACTGGAGTCCAGAAGTGAGGGGACATTGTGACAATGTGAAACTCGAGGGTTAGCAATTAATTTGAAAGTGAAATGATTTCAATCAATGGGATGACAATCAATCGTGAGTGTTTTCTTCCCACATTCCATATATATGTGTGTTAGGCTAAATTATATTTCTGAAGTACCATTAGTGTGTGACTGTATATATCTAGGGCTGTTCCTGCCTTGTGCCCTGTGTTGCCTTCTACTTGATCTGGAGAAAAACAAAGTGTTTTGTGTCATATCTGTGATTAGTTTATTTTTAAGTCTACCCATGTGTTTTCTTTTAATAACATAATTAATGTTTATACCTTAGACAAAGTTTAGACACAGCTTACTTATATATTATTTCCCCACTCTTATTAAACAGAAATTGTGCTGTATTGTGTTTTTTTAATTGGTAAAATGTTATAAAAAATGTGGTTATTCCACCATTTTACCAGGGGTTGTATCTATTGCTTTTATTTACTGTACTGTACATCTCTGTCTGTACCTTCGAATGTAAACTGGATGTGTTGTCTATAGAAGACAGAAAACAAAGTATACCTTTACTTGTTCATACATTTTGTTTTGTTTTATAGTTTTAGAATATACTGCTAGCAGACAGAGCTATCTCTTGAAACCAAACTTATCTGACATCACATCCTGTATACTAGAGGTCCTAACTGTAAAGTGCTGGGTTGGATGCAGACTGGCATTACAGCCAAACAAGAGCCAAACCTAACCATCATTTGAAGACCTATATTAGTAAACAATTAAAATGAAACAAGTTGAATTAGCCTTCATGGCTTTAACTTAATTATTCCTGGACAGTTGTTTGAGACATCAGCTAAGGAGTCATTAGAGCATCACCATTGGTTTTCACAGTCAACACAGAGAAAGCAGCAGGCTGTTTTTAAACAGCTCAGTCTGCCAATAATTAACTACATAAATTTAAGGAACAACAGTGTCCCAATCTTGTGGTAGGAAAAGGAATAACATAAGGCATAATAATATTCAAACATCACATACGACAGTGATATAAAGACATCTTGGCAATAATGACTATATATGCATGGTTGTTGAATACTGAAGGATGATAACAACAGAGCAGTGGAAATTAAATGTACAGTACAAAAGAAAGTGTGCCAAGTATGAAAATGCATACTTTCACATTCCAAGGTTGCCTAGGTCAGAAAAGTGGGTGGATGCACACCTGCTATCTCTAAATGCTGTTTATCTGCTAAACTGTTGAAAATGAGTAATGGTAAGCAATCTGTTTGCACACAGACAAATCACTGTTGAATGAGGTTTGTAGACAGAGATATAGCAAAATATTAGACCAGAATGTGTTGAACAGTTTGGTCAAATTACTTGATACGTGTGTTTCTACATCTACGTATTATGTAAAAACCATTTACGGTTAATTTGGTTAATATAATATTAACAACAAAACATTGTTCATTGCTAAGCGTGGAATTACTGTGGTCATTTTGTTATACTCCCCAATCCACTCTTAAGTTGTATACTTAGTTTCTTTGAGTGACTCCAGCATACATAATGGTTACAAGGTGTCAAAATGTTTCTGAATTTCTTTGAATAGTGTGTGGGCCATCCAGGCGTCAACTGCATGTAAAGTATTTTTGGTTCAAATAACAATTCTTAAATCCTATGACCTGTATTTTAAGTACGTTGGTCACAAAATGATGGGTTATTTCATTTTTGTGAGCGGTATATGTCTAAATTTCTCGATGGCTGAAATTTCCTAATGGCCAGCTGTGATTAATCAGGCAGCAGTGTCTTAAACTGGCTCTTTTGAAATAATTAAATGGTCAAAACTCTTCTCAGAGGCATAAAGGTAGTCTGCTCTGCAATGAGATTTGGAGTTGGTTATTCTGATAACCACATGCGCTGTCAAAAAGTGCAAACTAGAACTACAAAAATGTTAATTGGAAAATTAATGTTTTATCAGTCAGTCAATAATTGCTTTGATGGAACAGACTTCTGAAAAGTACTCTGTGACTAAAACTGTCACAGGTTTTGGTAGGAGAACAAACCAAATATAATAATAACAGCAACATAAATAATAGCATAAAAATAAATAACTGAAAATACATCATACTAATAACAGTTTTAAAACTCTAAACTCTAAAACTGAAATTAGGACCAAATGGGTCACTATTAAATGATGGAATTACCATCAGAAATAATGTTGTGGCAAAGAGCAACTGGAAAGGTCACAGGCAAATTTAAACTCTGACAGGTGATTCTTCTGCAAGCAAAGTAGTGGATTTTTAGTTATACAATGCTGCCCCTGGTGGGGTAGGAAAGCTGTTACCCCTAGGAAATGAAACTTGCATATGACCTTATCAGATGTCTATAAAAACATTAGTCAAGTTCTTACTTTGTCATTTCTTGCAATATTTTTTGTAGAAAAAATCACGCTTGAACCTTAGAAATTCAGTGCTTTCATAAAACAGCACTATTAATGCAACCAAACCCAATTAAAATATACATATATGCACATGTGCGACCAGAAATGATGAGACATTTATGCAAATCTAATTAAACATATGACACATGTAAGACACATAAAATGTATAATTAAAAAAAAACACAGAACAAATGTGAATATGCCATAAAATAAACAAAACAAAATCCAAACTGTATAGTATGAAATTAATATGGAACACATTTTTATAGCTTTGTTTGTTTGGCTTCTTTAATGTTGCTATCAGTGGCCATCTTAGTGACACACACAAGCTTATATCCATACACAAGTTCATCTCAAGACTAGTGATATATATACACACACACAAGTCAATGGCAATTTAGAGACGCCAATTAACCTAACACGTCTTTAGATTGTGGGAGGAAACCAGATTACCTGGAATAAACCCACACAGACATGGGGAGGACATGCAGACTCCACACAGAAACTACCCAGGCTGCTCCACCCTGGGACTGAACCAGGGACCTTCTTGCTGTGAGGCAGCGGTGCTACCCATCGAGACAACATGCTGCCCCATTGCTATAGCAGTGGTATATAGAAAATGTACTTAAAGTGCTAAACCTGGTACTTTGGTTGAAATGTAAAACACTTTCTTATATCATAATGTTTTAGACTCTGGCATTTTTCTGTAGACAAACACTATTAATGAAAATAAAACTATTGTTGTACAAACATTTTATTTTATTTTTTGTAACATAATTTTGATAACACTTTTATGAGTATAAATGCATTGCCAATTGGGGGATGCCGTCGACCTCCATGGGTGGTTGGTTCAATGGGAGGCAAGCCTGCCAGCGAACCAGGGACCAGGGCCTGAGAAGGGAAACATGAAAAGAGGGGTGAATGTGTATGTAAGAAGACAAAGAGTTTGTCTGTGGCATTCAGTTTTTTTCATCTTAAATGGCCCGATATATCGGAGTCGCATCTTACTACACCCCTGTAAGTGGAGGTCGCGGGTCAAAAGACAGACCCAACCGCCTGACTGGAAGCTTTGCTCCGGTCTCCGCCATCGAGAGGCCAGGACCTGGTATTTGCGGATGGCCCTAGATATGTGTTGGTGATCCTGTCTCCAGGTGGACTTGCTCCTCCTTCAAGCAACCAGGGGTTGGTAGCCAAGCACGCACTGGAATGGTTTGAGACCTGTTGAGGAGTGGCAGGGGGAATTTTGAGTGATCTCAGCCCCGAGGGAGGAATCAGACCCAGTCGGCCGGTTTTCAGAGCAGTAAAGCCTCAAGAACGTTCTGAGCTCATGTCTGACCCTCTCACACTGAGACTGGACTGGGAATAATAGGCTGAGGTAAGGCTGATGGCTACCCCCAGATTCTCCAGGAAAGTGGCACAAACAGCAACGATGAATTGGGGACCCAATAGCGATTACCTTGGGGATCCCGAAGAATGTAAATATGGAGAGCAGATGGCTCTGGAGAAGTAGTCGAGGATGATGAGGACTATGGTGTCACCCTGCGATTGGGGTACGTCTGTCACAAAGTCCAAGGCCAGGTGAGATCAGGGGCGTTGTGGGATGGGTAGAGGTACGAGCTGGCCAGCAGGATGACTGCGAGGTGTCTGTGCATAGCCCTCCATCAGTAGTGTGATGCCAGGATCCGGTGCGTGAGGGTCTCCCCTGGATGTCCTGAGAGGGGAGAGATGTGAACCCAGGTATGAAGCTGGTCCCCAAAGTCTGAGAGGTGTACTTCCTGTCCAGGGGGCACCCAGGTGCATGTGTGAGAGAGCTTCATTCAGGTGTTGCTTGAAGTCCCAGTGGATGGAAACATGAGGCCGGGAGGATGGGTTCTGAAACATTGGGGACCGCCGATTTGGGTAGAAAGAGAGGTTGTCAGCCTTGGTGTTCTTTGCACCAGTGCAGAAGGAGATGTAGAGGTGGAGGCAGGTGAGAAACAATGCCCAGCAGGCCAAGCGGGGGTTTGTACACTTGGCAATTCCAGGTTCTGGTGATCTGTATATACCATAACGGGATGCTGAGTAAGAAGCATTAAAGGTTCTTGATGGCCTGTGGCCTGGAGCACGAGAGGACGGGCCGCCAATCAATGCAGGGTCGAAGCGATGAGTTTGCTTTGGGACAAAAAAGAGCCAGAGTGACAGTGGAGACATAGATGGTTAAATCAGAACAAGATAGCCTAATGTACTGGGGACAGTGGGTAAAGACGAGCCTTGGTAGTGATGCGTCCTCCAGCAGCTCGATGGCACAGCCATAGGGTTGATGCAGGGGAAGAGTGGTAGACCCACGCTGAAGACCGGGACGAGGTCCTGGTACTGGAGGGCTGAATGGTGTTGAGCTGGATGGATAGGAAGTGCAGACAGTGTTTGAAGCATGAAGGGGACCACTTTGGCAAGTTCCCTTATACACCAGGATATGATAAGGTTGTGTTGACCAAGTCATGGGAGGCCCAGGATGATGGGGTAAGTGAGACCATCCATAGGGAGGAAGAAAGTGGTATCCTCGTGGTATGGAGCTGGTAAACAATTCCAGCAAGGCTGTGACTCTGGTGAGGAGGCCGAACCCAAGGGTTGTTCGTCAGTTGTGGTAACCAGAGCAGGGGATCTTTTCAGTGGTACCGCAATGATGTTCCCCTGGGCACCCGGATCAATGCTAGGAGAGACCGAGGAAAATGAGAGAGGTGGAGTATGACCGACAGGAGACACAATGCAGAAAAATGAAACGTAACGTAGACGGAGGGGTTACTGCGCACAGTGGTGGAACACACACACACACATCACACTCTGAAAACTAAAACGAGGAAATGGCGAGAGAGGCAAACAGTAATGGAGAGGATCTTAACAGAATAGGGTGACTATAAGCTGTGTGATAATGAGTGCCAGGTGCATGTGATCAGTATGCTAGTGATTGTGAGCAAAGTGGCCGGTCTGATCCTCTGAGTAGTCTTTGAGTGTGACAATAAGCAAGAAACCTTGGGAGGATCAAGACTTAAAAAGGGACACAACCTTGTTGGGTGACTCAGATGTTAAATGTAAGAATAAAACTAATTTATCTAGCCAAACAAGTTTGTAGTAATCGTTCAAATAACAGAAACATTGTAAATAATAACAGATAAACAAACTATTGGTCACTCTGAGAGACAACACATGACTATCGGTTAAACCCATGCAGGCACAGGGCGGACATACAGATGCCATACAGGTAAAGCTAATGTTCAGGATAGACCCAGGGATCTTGGAGCTGTGAGGCATCAGTGCTAACCACTGCACCACTGTACTATCCTATATTTAACATAAGAAAGCTGGTACCTAGCCACTAAAGGTAATGACCTGAGATCTTTAATTGTTAAATATATATTCTCAGTTGATGGAACAGTGAAGAGTTTAGGTTAGAGACATAAAGTGGTTGGGGCTGACAGACTCAGAGTGGAGCTCTTAACACAAAGCCTAGTGAAAAACAGTATGTACAGTTTCTGCTAGCGGGTGCCATGAGCTCAAGGTGAATCATATTCATCTGCAGGTTTATTACTATGATTGAGCAATAATTGTTGTTCACCATACTTTGTACACTCTGTGGTATAATTAAACAGGTTGTTAAAATCGGTGGGAAACTGCCTATATAACCATGTGTTTGGTCCATAACAGTGCTCAAACAGCCACAGCACTCTTTCTTGATTTCCGTACAAGCAAAGACTCGTGCAACATTATGCTTGAAGTAAAAAGTAAAAATTGTTATGGCTCATGAAATAAAACACCAGAGAAAAAAGGATACAAATACCTCAAAGCATTATGTAAATATTTGGAATGTTAATATTTTTCACAAATATCCGAAAACATCTAACTTCATTTGATTAGCTCTCTAAACCTCAGAGCCATATGTTTAATTGTGCCAAATTAACTTCCATTATGGGTGGCACAGTGGCATGTCGTATGGTCGTATGGTTGACTTACAGTGGGAAGGTCCTGGGTTTGATCCCGGACGAAACAGTCTGGGTCCTTTCTATGTGGAGTCTGCATGTTCTCCTTGTGTCCTTGTGGATTTATTATGGGTACTCTGGTTTCTTTCCACAGTCCAAAGACATGCTTTAGGTTAATAGGTTAATTGATTATGCTACTGTGGCCTTAGTATGTGAGCGCATGTTTGAGTGTTTAGCCATATGTGCCCTACAATGAATTGGTGCCATGATTAGGGCAGTTCCTGCTTCCCACAGCCCTATAAAGGATTAGGCAGATAAGAAAGTGAATTAACTTGAGGTGTTCTATTTGAAACAGTATACCCCCAAGGGATGGTAGAATATCTTACCTCATCTGCGTCAAACACAAAACAAAGTTTAAATCATAATGTGTAACAGAAAAAGCTTCACACCACATGTACACGGGCAAAGCCTATAAGTAGTCCTCGCTGATCCCGGGCAAGTGTGCGCAATTAATGCATACCTAGCAAGGCAAGGCAAGTTTATTTGAACAGTTTTTAACCTGGACTTAAACATTGTGAGAGAAGAGGCCAACCTACATCTTCAGGGACACTATTCCAGATCTTAGCTCCATAAAACTAAAACACTGCTTCACCGTGTTTAGTCCTGACTTTGGGTACCAGGAGAAGGCCTCTGCCTGATGTTCTCTGTGCCTGAGATGATTCATATGGGACCAGCATGTCAGAGAAGTAGTTTGCTGCTAAGCCATGGAGAGACTTTTGCACAAGTAGAGCTGTCTTAAATTCAATTCTCTGGACCACAGGAAGCCAGTGTAGAGTACAGGGCTAATATGGTCGTACTTCCTGGTGTACTGCAGCTGTCTTACAGCTCGATAAGTAAGTCCAGTAAGCAGACTGTTACAGTAGTCTAACTTGCTGGAGATAAAAGCATGGATAAGTCTCTCTAGGTCTGATTTAGACAGTATACTTTTGATTCTGACAATGTTTTTAAGATGGTAAAAAGCTGCTGATATTACAGATTTAATATGACTGTTCAAGTGTGAGTCCATGATTATCCCTAGATTTCTAACCTGATTTTTTGGTTTTAGAGAAAGAGACTCAAGGTAATCACTGACATGTCGCTGTGGGCCAAAGATGATTACTTATGTCTCGTCTGTGTTTATCTGGAGAAAATTGTTTTGCATCCATACAGTAATTTTTTCAATGCAGTGGCAGAGTAAATTCATTGGTCCACATTAACCTGATGTTAATGAGATATAAATCTGAGTGTCATCTGCATAGCTGTGGTAGGATACATTATTGCTGCGTTTTAACTGGCCTAATTGGAGCATGTAAAGACTGAACAATAGAGGTCCCAAAATGGACCCCTGAGGGACCCCACAGGTGAAGGTCATTTTATCTGAGGCACAGTTACTGAAGTATTTCCTGTCCTCACGATAGGAACTGTAACCACTGAAACCATTTTAAGGCAATGCAAGGCATGCCTACCCAATTATGTAACTTCTGTAACAAGATCACATGGTAAACTGTATCAAAAGCAGCATTCAAATCCAGCAGGACTAAGACAGAGACTTTGCCAGCATCAGTGTTAAGACAGATGTCATTGCTCACCTTGATAAGAGCAGTCTCCGTGCTATGATGTGGCCTAAACCCTGAATGAAAATCATCAAATCAGTTGTTTAGCAAGCAAAAGTATGTAAGTTGTTGGTACACAAGTAGAGGTAGAGGCTTCAGTAGAGGCTTTATGACTGTAGTTTTCAAGGAACTTGGTTTTAGAAATCTAGTTTGTAAAATGGCAAGGCTGCATGTGAATGAACTCAGACTGGAGATAATCTCTTCAATAGATTTGTTAGTGACAGGTGTGAAATGTGTCAGCTCTATATGTCTCCTAGGTGGCTGCAGAGACGCCGTCTGTCTGGTGCTTTTCATTGCATGTTTAATAGACTGAACCTTGTCATTAAAATCATGTCATGCACTTAGATGTTGCAATGAGTTCAGATGGCAATGGAACCTGTTTTTTAACCTGTTAATTGTAGTTTACTGTGCAGTCGCCAGGCATGACACAAGACGTTGCAGAACAAGTCAAATCACAAAAAGCTAAGACTGAATTAGGCAAATGCTTTCCGATATTTCCTTAAGGAGATTCCTCACATATTTGTTGACAAGCAGTGATCATCTGACCACCTTTACTCCTCAAAGACTCAGCCTTATATGGACTGTCTTTGTATTAATTCATGATTATAATCACTTATAATCAATCAATCATCAAGGGTTTTCTGCTGATGACTCAAGATCCTAAAATGAGTCTGTGTATTGGACTCAATAATGCTGATGTTTTTAAAGTATATTATATTATTTTTTATATATTTTATTAATCTGTTAATATTTACTTAATATTTCTATTGTTATTATTATTACTTTACTACTATTATTGCATATATAACTGTAGACTTATTTGACTAAATAAATTAGTTTTATTCTTACATTTATCATTGGTCCATTTTTGAGTCTTGAACCTCACATGGTTTCTTCCTTATAATACAGTGTTAAGGGTTTTTCCTTGCCACTGTCAATGTTGACTTCCTTTGAGATTGACCTTAGATATTAGAAATAGTGTGAGTTGAAGGGAATGTCGTGTGCTCATTTGTTTTGACAGTCGACACTGTCTGTGGCAGGGGTGCTGACAGAGATTATAGGCCTCATAAAAAGAGTACATTGGGCATCTGATAGTCCATATTTTATGGCCCCTGCCAGTCACAGAAACTTCCTAACCTTTCCCTTCCATATGGTTATCATGTCTGTGGGGATTGTGTCCACTGGACAGCCTTACACATTTACCAGAAGTATGCATCATGTAGCTTGCAGGAGAGTTGGTACAGGAGCATGCTTTCTAGTGTGTCAGTGTGTCCATTGCCAGAAGACAAGGTGCTTACAGGCTTCCTGTTGGTGCCGCATTCATTCTTTTGTGGCAATATGGGTGTTCTTATTTTTCTCCATGATAGTGGTGCATGTGTGTTTTGTGTGTGTGCTTGTGTTTTGGCACTTCAGGGGTTGCGCTTGGGCTATGCCTGGCATGCCATAATAGAATGTAAGTGTCTGGACTAGTGTTGTGTCTTTGTGTTAATAATCATACCTGCACCTCTGTCTGCTTTCTTTCTGGCTGCAAGGAGTAATACTGCAACATTTTAAGTCTTTCCAAATGTAATATCAACACAGTGTTCAGGGGTTCTTCTATATGAGCCAAATTATGTTCTCAATGTTGCTGTACATAAGTCAAGTCCCTGAGAACTGAGAACATACACTGAGAACAACAGTCAGCCATGATTCTTCTCTGATGACCATGATAATGAATACATGGAAATAACCAGGAACTTGAAAGCTGGTGTCAGTGGAATCTATACATTTAGGAGCTGGTGGTGAATTTTTGGTGAATTGTTTGGTCACTCCACCAAAACCATTGAATTGATACTCAATGGAAATCTTTTTATACATGCACTGTAACCCTGAGCTTTTCTGGAAATCACCAAGGGAGTATGTGTGAACATGAATGTCCGATACAAATATCTCAGACATCACCTGGACTTCATTCAGCCAATACCCTAGTACATAGTCCGGAGAATATGAAATTGTGAATTCAGAGCCTCTAATGTTGCAAAGAATTGCTCTAATGCAGCAGAACCATAAAAACCTAAATCTAGAGTTGAATAATATCATGATAAGTAATAAGTTACTGTTTAAAACACTTACATTAACCTACACTTAATGAATGAACACAAAACACATTTCATAACAAATTACTGACAAATTTAGTGAGTAATGGATTTAAAGTGAAAATCTTTACTCTATTAATGAACTCGTCGACACTAGCATAACTCCTATAATTCTGAATCACAAAACCATTGTGTACTGAATTGTGAATAGTGAATCATGAATGAGTTTTCGATGAAACGATTCGCACGGCCGTAATCTTAGTTTAAGCAAGTGCTCCGAGTACAGAAAATTTTTACCATTTTTACAGTCAGAATGTGTCCCAAGTTTATCAAGTTTCGACATACCACTGTATGCTGTATATATGAGCTGTTTAGATGCCAGCATATGCATTATCACACTGCGGAGGGGTTCTCACTGTTTTCCTTTTGGTTGGTTGTTATCACTGTCCTTCATCGTATTTGCATTTTAAAAAATTTTGAAGATGTGAAAAATTGAAAAATATGATACAGTGGAACAAAGTGGCGATCTACATTGAGTTAGAATAACGTGATCCTATGTTTCAGCTGAAATGATATATGTATGTCTCATATAAGTTCAAACAATAGGTGCAGAAATAATGTTTTGAGCACATGCATACAGCTAGCCCCTTCAGTCAACATCTCCTTCTTCATCTTCAACATCTCTCAAACAGGAGCTGAAAATTTCCTGTGTTCACACTATACTGTGTGAAAGATCCATTCTAAGCCACTCTCTCTGGGTGTTTGTGCAGTTTGTATGTCGAAATGCTATTAGATAGTCAACATTTCTAAATACCTGGGTGTTCATCTATAAAATAGTCTAGACTGGACCAACAAACACACAGGCACTTTACAATAAATGCCAGAGCAGATTTCTTCTTGGGTGTTTTAGAATACAAAGTGCACTTTTTAATACTTTTTCTTTTATGGTATTGTCCACTGTGGAAGCAGTACATTTGTCAAATTTTGTATCATTTTGTGTATCTTATTATATGTATCACATTTTATTTTCTATTTTATTACTGTGTCATCCTTATTTTTACTTTATTCCCCTTCTTCCTACTGTAATTATACAAATTTCCCCTTTTTCCTTATTATACCTTGACCTGCGGAACAAAGAACATCTAAAAGTGGCGTGAAAAATTGTCTTTAGACATTTGACAAGGTCACATGCAAGTTCAAAGTCATATGGGGTTTTGTATAAAGTTTCACAACAAGCAGCACAAATCTAAGATTACTCTTGTGCAAAACCACCTCTGGCAGTACAGAACATGAAAATAATTAGAATTTCATGTTACTCCATGACTGGCTAATATAAAAAAAAAGATTGAAATCAAGTCAGAGAGAACTTCTCCACGATAATCTCCTGTTGATGAAACTTTACAAATGAACTACTATTAGACATTCAGGGCTGCTTTTTAAATTTTTCCATATTTTTTTCAGTCACATGTGTCACCATGACGCAGGGAAAACTTCTAATACATAAAATACTAGATACAAAGTGTCTGTTTTTTCTAACGCAACTGAGTATTGACATGAAAAACTAGCATGCTCAGGCTCACAAGGCCCTGACTGGTATATTGCTGAGCTGATTTCTGAAGCATTTTTCTGAAGCCATTAACACCTGGGTCCTCACATGCAAATATTATGCTAATAGTATGTTAATTGCGAATGGTGCTGCTAAGCAGGCCTTCTGTCAGGAACACTTGTGAAAAACTGGGTGGGGCCACTCACAAGCTGTAAAGCAGTCCAAACACAAATAAATAAACCCCTAAGAGCTGACAGGGAGCATCACTGCATGATAATGCATACTTAAAGAGGCCAGTCATTGACCACTGATGGCAAAAAACAACACATGCCATTTATAACAAGGCTTCATCTCCTTCAGTGAAACTAAAGTGAAGTGAATGTCCTTTAGATAAGGTAAAATGCTTAAGATTAGGAGTCCAACGGTACTGGTTGGAAGGTGTAGGACTCAGGTACAGAGCAATGACTTTGGAGACAAAACCTGTTTGTTTTATATATATATTATATTTGAAAACATTTCTTTTATACATAAAAATAAGAGAGATTGGATATGTGGCTGTTTTAGTGAATAGTGTATGAGATCAACTGAAGTTAGGATTGAACACTGAATTCATTATTACTAGGTATGCGCTCCATCAAGGCACTGGATAACTTGAATGACAGTCATGGCAAGCACACATATATGAAGGAGCCAAGAAAAATGGTTGGGAACTTAAACAAAGACCTGAACTGAAAATTACATCTACCAACAAAGACATGATATGTTACGATAGGGTCCCCGGGAGATCTCACGAGACCATTCCTGGTCTCGCTAAATCCCCAGGATCCCTATCAGGTGTTTAGACCGGAGCCTATAATGCAGTATCCACAGACAGACAACAAATACGGGAAAAACCAAGGAACATTTATTTAACAGAAGACACATAGCAGGCAAATAAACATTAAGTGTAAACTTAGTCCCCACACGAGTCCGGTAAGGGCTTCGAGCCCGGAGTCCAGAGTCCCGTGGTGGGGCCCAGGGGCCCACTCCATCGCTGTCCAGGGGTCCGCAAACAGCCTGG
>JAUZST010000448.1:32948-43764 GCA_034779995.1 Parotocinclus haroldoi
ACTTCATTAGGGAAAAGCATTCAGGTGGTCATTTATGCGTATGGCTACTCTGCCAATCTCTTGGCCGCAATTGGGCATGGGGACAAGTTGACATTCTGGAGGTCATACCCAGCACCAGAATGGGGAAGAGAAGCGATTTATGTCTAAATGTGGTATGGTTGTTTCCTCTAGGTGGCATGGTCTGTGTATTATAGAAACTGCTGATCTACTGGGATTTCCATGTCATGCCATCTGTAGGGTTTACAGAAAATGAGCCAAAAAAGAGAAAAACAGACAGTAAGACAAAGTTGTCTGTTTGAAAATGCCTTGCTGATGCCAAAGGTCGGAAAATAATTACCAGACTGGTTTAAGCTCATAAAAAGACAACAGTAACCAAAAAAGCACTTGTTACAGCAGAATTATGCAGAATTGCATCTCTACATGCACAACAATATTTTGAAGAAGGTAGGCTATGGCAGCACAAAAACACACCCAGTGCCACTTCTAACATCTAAAACAGGCGATAGACAATAGATACATTTCACACAGAATCACAAAAACTGAACAATAGAAGATTGGTAGAACATGGTTAACATCTGGTCTGATAAGCCCTGTTTTTGTGCAGCAACATTCGGATGGTAGGGTCAGAATTTGATGTAAACAACATTGAATCAAACAAAGCATGGATCCATCCTGCCTTGGTCTTAGTCTGGTGGTGGTTGTGTATTGGTGTGGGAAATATTTTCTTGGCATTTACAGTGCTCAAAAAATGACACTTTTAATCAGAGTATAGTATCAACTCAGTTCAACTTCTGGGATATTGATCTGTAGCAAGGGGGGTTGTAAATCAGTTACAGCTGCTTTGCTGTTAATGAAATTGCACTAAATGAGCAACAATGAGATGATCCGCAAAATAGAAATAGACTCCAGATTTTACATAGGCGGTGTTGGGGAATAGGCTGGTTAGGCTATGGCACCATGGACCATATGTGGTCAGAGTCTATCTTGTTGTGCTGTTTCCTAAAATGTAGATTGTTGAAGGGGTCCAATCAACTGGCCACCATGTTCTTCCCTTTCTGTCTATGTTTACTCAGAGTGTTGTTCATCTCAGAGATAGAATTAAGCATGTTTTGGTTTGGGTAGTCTGAATAAAACCATTGCATTTCTGAGCTAATAAAGTATTTTGAAGGCATGCCAAAAGCAAGCATAGGGTGGATTTGGTATAAAAAAAGAAATGTTCACACAGAACATTTTCTCTGTTTGCTGGAGAATATGATGTTGTAGAGCTTCATTTCTCTAAAAGCCTTTGAGAGGATAGATGGCATTATGAAATGTGGAGATTTTCAATAAATTGTGCCAGAATGCATGAGGATAGTCAATACACACGCAAAGCGTTCAAACACCAAACCATAAAGCTTTTCGCATGGTCTTATTAGTTCTTTCAAATAAACTCCATTGAAAGTCTATAAGAGGAGCTAAAGACAAAATTTGATATTTGTCTCATCTTATATTTTTTATTAAATTGGATGACCACTTGAGCTCCTTAACACTCAGATGACTAAAAGGTAGTTAATTATAATTTGGGAAGATGTTTTCTTATATTTCTCTTAAAACAATTTCTGTTGCTGACAATAATTGGGACTAGTAGGCTTGTCCAGTTTTGATGAGTTTTTTTTTAATTCACATAAATTAAACTTAGATCTTCTCATATCCTCAGTGAGAGATTAAAGATAATCTCTTTTAATAATGGTTTTGCCCTTATTTACTAAAGGTAGAGAGTGGGGTCATCTGTCATCCTGCAAATGTTCTCCTGAATTAGTTTTTTTATTAATTTATATATTTTTTTCAGTGGTACAAGACAAATGCCATCAGCAAATCAGCACAATAATCAGTGATTAAGTCTCTCAGGGGGAAGGTAGTTAGGGCATGGTAATATTACAAGCCAAATTACACTGAGGTATTATCCTAAACTAATTTTATATCTATCTGGCCAAACAGCCTTTGCAGTGTATCTTAATTCACTTACACTTGGTTGCTACCTTACTTTTCTGTTGCAGAAACAAATTAACCATGGTCATTTTGACTCTTGTGCTGTTTCCATTCTGTACATGATGGCTCACAGGCACCCATAGAAATCTCCACCAAGCCACCGAATGAGAAGATGAGCAGCTTAATCACTTGTAATTAGATTCATAAAACATAGGCTAAACTTGCCGAAAAAAAAGGAATAAAAAAATCACTAACCAAATGCATTGACAACTAGCAGGCTTGACATTTGGCCTTGCGTAATTAGGAATATGCCAGCTTTCCCTTCCCACTAAATCTCAGCACAAGATCATTATTCTCCATGGTGTTGACTTTGTCATGTTCGTTCTCTGAAGCTTTTCCGTTTTCGTAAATATTGCAGCCAAAATTACATTGCGATTATTTTTTTCTTCCCCTTAATTGCCTGCCCTCCAAACACAATCTGCTTTGGCAGTACATAAGATGATATGTGAGTTAATAGAGGCAGTGAGTTGGCACGCAAGCTGCGCGATCTGAAGGGAGTGCAGGGCTAAGAACGGAAGAAGACGTGTTTGAGGAGCTGGAGAGAGCTGATCACACAGGCAAGCTGCGGAGCAGCAGGCAGATGCCACCAGAGCATGAGTTGTCTGTCAGCCGTACAGGCAGAACATAGGCAGAGGGAGATACAGAAAGAGAGGGGAATAGCCATTCAATCACACAATCCAAAGTCTCCTGCTCACAGTTAGAATATTTGTAAAAACTACATACTTACATGAAAGTAATGCTGCTACCTAGCTCAAGACCTTCAGCTGAAATGAACGTTACTGAATTAATAACAACACTAAAAACATGATTTCAGTTTTCAACACCAAATCAGAAAAAAATGGGACAGTAAGGAAAGTGTAGATAAAAAAGCAGTCTTTCATTGACTTCTATTTAATGGCAAACAGTATGAACCCAATATATTTCATGCTTTGAATGGTCAGCTTAATTTTAATTATCAGTTTCCGCATTTCAGGCCTGCAACACATTCCAAACTTCAAGTTCAAATTCCAGTTCAAGGCAACAGGAGGAAATTCTGAGCATGAAGGGCAAGGGTGAAAGTTTTAGCCAAATGAAAGTGATCTCCAATCCCTCTGCCATTAACCAATCAAGGTCAAGGGATTACTTTGGCAAACATTCATCAAACACTACAATACAGAGTTATATTCACAAATACCACTTAAAACTTTATTGTGCAAAAAAATGTTAACCATGCCCAGAAGCAGCATCCACTTCTCTGTGGCATCAGGGATAAACCATCACATACTGGAAGTGTATATTTTGATCAGTATTCCAAATATTGGTAGAAATGCTTGTGTGCTCCGGATCAATAATGAAAAGAACCATCCAGACTGTTATCAGCAAATCCAAAAGCCAGGATCTTTCTTGGTCTGGTGTTACAGCAGTCTTCTTGCCAATTCTGTGATGGCAGCATTAATTCCATCGTTGCGTAGGTTTATTTTAGCACCTGTGATAAGCAGTCGCACACCAGCGGACACATTATGAACTGCATGTGGCATTTCATTATTTTTTACATACAAATTAATTATAAATCTACTGTATTCAAGTGCTAATCTGTTAGAATGTAGGACAACTTAGACCAGTTCACAGATTATTATAAGCCTCTGGACAGTATGTTTGAACAACATGCCCCAGACTCTGCCCCAGGACCTGGACTAGTGTAATGTTCTTTTGCTTTTTGAACAGTATTCCTCCTCACAGTAGCTCTGTGAAAAGAGACATCAAATTGAAGCAGGAATTTTAACAAATGTGATGGGGGTGGGTGCATGGTGGATTCAGTAAATTTATTGGAGTGCTTGCTGCACTGCTAAGCCACTCACTTTAAGCTTTAATCCTCAAGGGAAAATATGACATCCTGTAAATATCAGTAACAAATAAAGTATCTGTAATGAGGCATGGCTTTATCTGTATGATTTGAGCATAGTTAATTTCCATGCTGCTCTTGACACTCAATTAAAAGTGAAGAATGTAGTGCCCCTCGCAGACTTGCAGACCATACCAGAAGTGTGCATGATTTGTTGTAAACTCCTGAAAATGCCCTTATAGCATACTACTTTGCATCTAGTTAGTGACTTTTTGTATATAAGCATGTACTGAAATAGCGTATGTTTTAGCTTGTCTGTACCCAATGCTCAAAAGTCGATGGGTTAAAACTTCTAGACTTCTCAGCCACCAAGACATCTATGGACAAATTAATAAAGTCCATGAAATGTGTCTCAATATATCACTAAACAAATTTACTTTTGAGGAATAGTAAGATCATGAAATGATTGTACGCAGTAAATTATGTGCCATAAGACGTCTGTGCTATAAACTCTCCTCTGACATTTGTGGATGTTTGATCCATTTGTCCACCAACATACTCCATCATTGTGGAACACCCTTGGTTAAAGATGTGACATTTTCACTTCTTTTTACTAATCATCAACTGCCTCGTCCTTCCCTCACCATGTCCTCAGTATCCATTGCCAGAAAATTTCCCTGAGATTTATACTGATCTGATGGAGTGTTTCATGCACAGAAAGCCATTTGGGTTCTCACTTATCTGATCATATAACTGTGCAGCTGAGGTGGGAGATGGAGCTTTAATGCCTAAATACAACCTGTGCTTAATTATGGCATTGGAGATTAGAACTTCTGGCTGTTAAGCTGGCCCTGGAACAATGGCACTGCTGCCTTGCAGTGTCACGTTGTCTCTGAACTGTCACAATCCCAGCCTGCTGAAGGAGATGAATGGAATGTATACTTACACCGTTTGTTAGATACTGGATCCCCCCACCTAGATTCCTGTATTTCATTGACTGAGAGGGCTTCAGACAAATGAAGGGCTGCTGGGTGGACTCACTGGATGTTCACCCTCATCCAAATCGGCCATTACTTTCCCTCCACTACACACCCACACCTTCAGTCTTCCTTACTATGATGTTTTGCTACTGTATATAATTAAGTGTTAAATTTTCTCCCTATTTAAATAGATTGGTGTGCATCTGTAGTTTGCAAATTATCACAAATATTATTATTTTCTTCTCCCTGCTACTGAGCATTGTTTGCATCTGCCAGGCCATTCTCTTAATTTACCCTGTACAAGTCTTGTCTGTCTGTTCTTTAATATACTGTACCTGACACACTTTCCACAGTAACTGTACCGTTTGTTTATGCCATAATATTTGACCAAATCCCACAATTCCCACATATAAATCAACTGTCATGACTAACAGGCGAACAAAATATTTTATGAGCTAATGAAATGTATTTTTATGTATATAAATGTGTGTGATCAGACTGTTTGTGATCAATGTATTGCTATGATCCATTATGCATCTGCACTTCTGTAGTCTCAAATACATCTAATATTTTAAATGATAAATGTTTTGCAGAATTGCAGAATGTTAATTGAGAAAATTGAGGGTTATTATTAATAACAAAGGCATATGAAGCCATGGAATAAATTAGTATTGAGGGTGCCCTTGAGATCTTGTAAGTTTGGTTATTTAAGAATACATGATATTTAAAATCATTTTGTATAAATTATGTAATGACTGTAACAAGGCCAGAGATGTATCTCATCAGTGACATCTCTTGCTATAAATGTATTATTACCTATAATATCCATATTATTTTAGATTAAATAAATGTTTTACTTTAATATGAAATAAGTGAATGCATTTATGAAATATATTTATAAAATACAATTAGCTATGCTTAGTGTTCACTTTCTCTGGCCCTCATGGCTACATCTGAAGTATTAGTAAAGAATGTAATGATTTGTAATGTGCTTATTAATAATGGCTTTACTTTTTCTTGAACAAATTAACTGCATACTGAATGTGTTCAAATAATAAAATATTTCAATACTAAGCATATACTAACATATTATTTTTAGATTTTGCTTCTAAGTACGCTCCACAGCTTGTCAACAGGATTGAGGTCAGATATTTCCTCTTTTTGTGCCATGGCAATCAATTGGCCAATTATGTTATTGCAGCATGAGGTGCATTATCCTGTATGAAAATACATCTATTTATTTTTTCGGAATGCACAATTCTTCTTTTTATACCATAGCAGAAAATGGATAGTTTGGAACGCCACATATCTTGCAGATGTTCATTTGGACACCCTCAGGCACCCTAAAGGGACCTACCATCTTACTTCACAATATTCCGGCCCACATCATCACTCCACCACCTCCATGTTGACTGTCCAAAAATCTGTCCATCTGGATTATCCGGTGTAGTACAGCATTCATCAGTGAATGAAAGCATTTGAAACTTAGTCTTCATGCATTTCTGAACCCACTGCAAACACTTCTCTTTGTGAGTTTTGGTTAGGGATGGACAAAATACAGGTCTATGCACAGCTGTGCTGATGGATTATTCTACATCAAGAGGTACTTGACACTCAAATACCTGTTTTCTGCTCAACGGTAGTGTTTTTGTAGCTGCCCTTTTAACACAATTAATGTGTCTGACAGAAACATTCCTTAATAAATCCCTATCTGACCATATTTGCGTTAGGAGGCCTACCTCATGCTCCGGCGCGATCCACGGGCAGATTTTATTCTGTGCTTAATTGACGACACGATGATGAACACCTGGGGCTCCCACTATTTAAGTACGAGCTAGTACTAGTGTTGTTTGTTGCCACGTTGTCATAGAACGTACGGTCCCTCGCTCGCGTAACTTAATGCACCATAGTGAGCGCTTAAACCGGAGCATGTCGCCTTCATTTAGTAATTTTCTGCCTGGCTGCTGCATGTCGTGACTTATCTCTGAATTTAGACGGTGACATCCCGGGGCATATAGAGCCAACCGATGTCTATGGGGGAAACTCCTGATGTATCTAGAGCGTTAGGGATAGATTCAGGGTTTCCCTTCCCATCCTCACTCGACTCCTATCAAACCTCACTCCAGCCTGCTGTGCGGTCCAATTGAGATGCGTCCCGGCTTGACTTCCTCGTGCGCTTGTCGCACGCCCGAGCTCGTGCTCGCCACCTGGTGTTCCAGAGGTCCTCCAAGATTGGATCCATTCCGCGCGCAAATGTCACAGTCTGAGTGCCTACAGCTCTTCCTACACTCTCGATCATGTTGGACAGTAGTAAGGGGCTTTGAACAACTGATCCAACTTTTTTATTTTCGCAATATTTTCACCAGGGCAATGCCTATTCCAATCAGCAGAAACCCCGTAACCATGGTTCCGAATAAAAATATATCCTCAATGTCCTCAATGGAAAGTTGCGCCATAAATATGTTCAGTTTTCTTGAAAATTCAAATGCTTTCATGCATTGTGTAAGACTTTAAACTATTCTCTTTACGTAGGTTTTCTGTTAATCAAAATAACCTGACCAACTGCATAACAAATCTGTCTACCTAAAAGTTAATTTTACTGAAATCTTACTGATATATCACTTGCACAATAATTTGGAACACAGTGTAGAGAGATGGATGGATGGATTGATGGATGGATGGATGGATGGAAGTAGAAACAGAAAATTCACCTATTGATGAATTAGGTTAATCTTGCACTGAGAATTAAAAACAATAAACCTTTAATTGAAGTCTGAGTAAGATATCTTATTGAAAAAGCAATTGTTTTTAACAAAAATATATGTGCCCCTGTATTTACAACTTCCCATTTAGAAGTGTCCAACTGCCATTAGAAAATCACTTAGTCTTTCCTTTTAACATCTATTAAGGTTGGAAAATACAGAGCCATTAGTCTTTACAGAATCTCTGCAGATGGTCTATCTTCCTATGTCCTCTGTTGTGCACTCTGCTCTTTAGCTTACTCCACAGGTTTCGATTGTCTCATATAAGGGGGTTGAGCTGGTCATGAAAGAAACTTGATTTTGGGATCAGTAGACCTTTTTGTGTTGATATGGACATAGGGTCTAGATCATTTTACTGCTGGAATGTCATTTGCCCACTTTGCCATGTTTTTGGAATGATACCAGAATAATTGGGGAAAACCCACGTGAACACACTTCACACAGGCGACGCCTAGGATCAGGGTCGAACGGGAGATTTCAGAGCTGTGATGTGGCAGTGCTACCACTGTACCAATGTGCCCCCATACTTAGATTAGCAAAAACAGTGCTTCTATAACACTGCCCATATACACTGCTGCTTTAAAAAGCATTTAATCACAGACTGGTGGAGCATGCATAACATTTTTAAACAAATATTAAAGGACCTACGCTTCTTCAAAAGGGAGAGTCTTTGTTGTCCTTTTCCTGAAAATGCCTCAATGTTATGTAATCAAAAAATGTGAAGTATCCCCTAATTTTTGTGAGTAGTATATATGTAAGCTAATATCAGCTACAATTTACTACTCAGTATACAGGGTAATCTGGTAGAATTTTATTTAGGGGAAACTATAGAAAAAGTAGATAATCAGAACAATGATATTGTTAAAATAAAGTAATATGATCTTACAAGAAAACACATTTTTAACTGCTAATGAAAGTTAAGGCTAAATAAAAGTTGATGAAAGCTGAAGAAATATCTTTAGCCAGCTATGTTAATTCAACTAGTCATTTATGCAAGTAAATGTAAACTGTTTGAAAGTTTGCCTATACTTGCTTTCCTTCAGTAGTAACATATTATAATGTGACAATATTTTACATGGTAGATACACAATTATAATTTTTAAACCTGTATACCCTCAAAAATAAACTGTTTTGAGGTCTGAGCATGAGGCCTTTGTCGCACTTAGCATGCAGAACAGCATACTCTGTTATTGTTCTGTGGCATCTGAAAAAATATATTTTTTTAATTTATCCTGCAATATGCTTTTTGTCTTGTTCTCAAATCTTCTGTTCTTCGCCCCCAAAGAGGTGTCTCTGTGCAACACAGATAAATAGGAATTCCAAACTCCAATGCTTCATTTGTCATGGTCTGAATTCCAAGAGTGGAATCTAGAAATAGCTCCAGCAATGTTAATTTGCAATGCCTAAGGCCTGATACTATGTAGGAGGCTTTGGTGATATTTTCCTTTTGCATATTTTCTTTTGGGTTCCATTTTTTTCCCTACAAATCCAAGATAAATACTATCTACTGCAAATACTGCAAAAAAATGAGCTTTTCCTCCACCGAGTACTGTAGAAGTCTATGCCCATTATTTTGCAATAACATTATGGTTTTAATTGAACTGAACACAATTTACTCCTTAAGAAAACTTTTGATTAAACGCCATATGGACAGATTGTGGAGAGAAGTGCCCTCCATGAGTTTTCCCTGAGGACAAATTGTAGCATAATTAAGAATTTGAACTGTAACGACACACATGGATTTAATGAAAACTTGCTATGCAAATATGGATATGCATAACTGTAGTTTTTTGATGGTGCAAATTAAGTTTGGAGATGTATGTAAAACCTTTTTCCTTGCGTTTGTCTGGTCTTAAGTAGAAAAAAAATTAAGAAAGGTGCAAACATGAACATGAGCGGTCACATGATCTCACTCACTACCGTAATCTAATTTGATTTATTTGTTCTCTGTAATGTAATGTAAACAGCACAAACCAGTCCAGCTTCGATTTGAGTTCAAGTTGAGTTAACCTCTTCTAACTTTGAAGTTCTTACCAAATGTGTCTGATTTAGTGAATAGTGTGCATCAAGCATTGTAAGTACATTAGATAAATTTAGAAGAACTGTTTTCATATAGGTCCTCTGTTATTACATTTTTATTATAAGGGTGTTGAGTCCAACAGAACCAAAGGTCTTTTGTTTCCTGGCAAGGTCCTTTTCCCAGATTACTCGAGTTCTGTGGATTGATGAGAAATACATGGGTTAAGCCCCAAGCACAGTGAGTAACTACAGATAACCATTTATACTAGTTGAACATACAATAAAGAAATGCCCTATATGAAAAATTATAAGCTTCATGAAAGCTTGAGACGACAGTAAACACCACCAAGTGTTAAAAATCAGAATGTCAAGAAACAAAAAAATCATAAAAAAGAGAGACTGAAAAAAAAGTGCTAAAAAAAAATGTGCTCTTTTCATCATCAAACAATGTCTGGAGTAGCCTAGGTCTTTTATTTACTCTGCCTATGTACCATGACTGCATGATTGTTGTTTTTAGTTTGTGTTTTTTTTCTCAAGGACATATTACTCTAGATGAGGCACATTTATATGTGTTTAATAAATGAATATTTTTATTTAATAGAATAAATCTTCTTTGTGCTCTTGTTGACCGACGTGCTTCCTAAATCTGAAAAAAAAATATTTAGCAAAAAATATTCTCAGGTTTGTGTTTGTATGTTTATATATTTATTAATTTTCTCTAGATTTTATGTAATTTTTCTATTTCACTTTTGCTCTGGTATGCAGTTAAACTCTGTGTCCTTCAAACGAGAAAAGGCTTTGACAATACAACCAAACGTGAGTAACAAAATACGTTTTTAAATTTCACATTTAATAGCTTGTTACAGCAACCAAATGCCCAAGGTCAGCAGGGATAATTATTTTGGATTGAATTAATCATTGTCACTTGAAGTGATACTCCCATTTACACTTCAAAACATTCCAAGACCTGTATATTTAGTTCTGAATAATAAAAGAATACTGAGCATACATACCATACCTCTGGAAATGCCTTACAAATCAGTGTAGGTTTGGTCTTCTGCTCATGGAGACTTAATTGTCGTTAGACATTTACAGATGGCTAATAAAGCACACAAAGGCACAAACGCACAAACACACACACACACACACACACACACACACACACACACACACACAAACAGACAGCACACAGGCTGGCCCTGAAC
>JAUZST010000449.1:0-13013 GCA_034779995.1 Parotocinclus haroldoi
GTTTTCAGTTGGACATTAGACTTAAAACCTGGAAAGATAATGATGATAACATCAAAGACCATGATCCGGTCTAAAACAGTGGCGGACTTGAACCGTCAAACATTTGGCTATTAATATAAAACCTTAACCGCCACAGCCACTGGATTGCATCGCAAAGATTATGTGTGGTTTTTCTAGGTGGAAAGCATGTGCATTGTTGGATTGATTACAATCTACTCACTGAGGCATGAGACACAAAGGCAGTGTGTTGAGTAACAGACAATAAAGCAGGGCCGATATTTGTGTTTCCAAAACAGGACAGAGACATTAGCTGCTCACTAAATCCTGCCAGCCCGTGCATGCCTGAGCAGAACAGCTGAGCTGGCACTGGCACTTATCAGCAGACTTCAGGACCCAGAACAACACACGTGTACTTTGGACGTGCCTGGCCAACACTTACGTGCACACGCGCGCACGCACACACCCCGCTGTCTGTTGAAACATCAGGAGCCCACGTAGGGAGCCATCACCTGCTCACCTTTTACAGAATTGGCTCAGCATGAGCTCATAGCTTTTGATGTGAGACCGGTAATTAAGAGTCACGGTGTACGTGCATGAGCTCAGGAAACAAGACAGCGGTTCTCGGTTCTTTCACGTCCTGTCTGAGATTCAAAGAATCAATGCTGATCGACTGATTCCTTGCTGTAAATAAATAAATCAATAAATAAATAAATAAATAAGAGCCTTCACACAGCTCAATTACGGCTCATTACTGAACTAAGCAGCAGGATTATCTCGAACCAAATCTTGGCAGGACTGTAAGTTCCATTACTGAGGACGAGGAGCTCAAGGATCAGAGCATCATTTCTGGTGGGTCTGTGGATGAAATCAGTTAAAACGTGCGGCGAGCAAACGTACCTGCCGTAAGCAAAGCGTCTGTCCTTGTGATGGTCGCCAAAGGTGTCCCACAGCCTGAGGGAGACGCTGACTTCATCCACTACATCACGAGATCTTTCCAGCACCTTCAAGAAAATTTATATATATATATATAAATTTTATACACACACTTCAGATATTAAATTATGGTCTAACATTTGTACGGTGAATCTTAAGATGTATATAAATGGGACTTTTGTATAAGGAGCTGAGGGAATTATTAACTTTTCCCTTTCGCTACTTCATTGTTTTTATTTCCATTCAGATAATGTAACGACAGCCTAATACTTTTGCACAGTCCTGTATCTTCCAATGACTTTGGATATGCCAGAACGAACTACACTTACAGAGCGCAATTTCCTTGAGGCTCTAACGACAGATTCCTATTATATCTGTGCATGTTCCAATATGTTTCGCAGATGCCATAGGCCTACCCACCTCCTGGCACACGCGGTACTGGTCGATGGCCCAAACGGTTGGCACGTGGGTGGCAAGCAGCTGGTACTGCGTGAGGGTGGCATTGCAGGCCCGGGCACAAATAAGGCGGGTTTTGCCCACTGCGTTATCACCTACCACCACACACTTTATGGTCTCCACATTAGGTCTTTCATAGTCTGTGTCTATATCCATGGAGAGGGCCCTGAGAGACAGAGAGAGAGATGAAGCGTGAAGTGTGATCACATGGAAACAATAATGACATTCGCACACAGGGATGCTAAACATAAATGTGTTCCGAAAGCTCTGAAAAATCAACGTTCTAAACGTTGATCAACCACCATCAAACGGCAAAACGAATCCCAGCCCACCACTAAACTCGAAACGCATCACCACTTTGTTCTCCAAGACAGCCAGACCATAGACGCAAGTTCTTGCCTGTAAGCCTCCAAAACTGAACATGGCTCCAAAGCATTACAAACCGGTTCATCCCCTTACCTGAAGATCTGCGACAGCTGGGACTGCTAACAGAGAGCAAAGCCCAGTGGCACTGTTTATTTTGGAAAAGTGTACGCGAGTCTCATCTGCTAATGTGGACTACATGTGAGCCTGTGTTGTCTCAAACGCACCACACACACACACACACACACACACACACACACACACCCACTTAACTCCTCAGGCATTAATCCACACCGCAAGACATGGCAGCAGAAAAACATTACCTACTTAAAGGATGCTGTTAATATCAGCGACCGAGCAGCGTGCCAATGCATACTGCTGTAACTCAATATCCATGACAACAACAACAAAAAAAAAAACCCTGTACAGAGTGTGACATGATTAAGCAGTAAGAGGCAGTCAGATTTCGATCCTACTCTAAAGACAAGCAGGGATACAGTAGGTGTTTCATGTGGGAGCTGAACATGTAGGCTTAAAATACTTGTGTTCAGAGATCATTCGTTCGTTTATCACTCCGGCTCCATCCTAATCATTGGTTCTATTGGGTCGGGTGCCCATGGGGAAAAAAAACAAACGTTGATAAACTCTAGACAAGGTGCCGATATACTGCCTGGTATCACGCCCATTCACACCTACAGATATTTTACAATAGCCAGTCATCCTACTTAAATACGTTTTAGATTCGTTAGTTCGTTTGGCTAGTGTGATTGCTCTGTACCGTGTTGGGCGCAGTACGCTGGACTACGCTCACGCCCATTTGAAGAGGTGGGCTGGGGCGCGGTTTGGTTGGACTTTGGCACAGTATGCAAGGGATAAGACAAAGCTGTGAGTCAGCGCATCCAAAAAGACTGCAAAAACCCCCGAAAGCAAGTACACCCATAAAGTCTGTTGGGTTGCAACAGTGCATCTTCCACATCACAAAAAGCATGGAAACGACATAAGCTTGCTTGGACCAGGACGTATAAGTGCAATGTGAGTGCAGGCCACTGGGGAGGTGGGGTGGGGGTGCAGTCATGCTCTGGTATGGTACAAGGCAACCAGACGTGGTGAGCATGCCATCAGACTGCAAGGCACTAATGCATAATCATAACTGCCATCTACTATTGTATCGTTTTGGGGAGGTGAAGGAAACCCTTAAGGTGAAGGAGCGCCCTTAACAAAACCACAGTGAAAAGACCTCTGGTCCCGAGAATCCAACAGCTGTGCAGCATCAACCAAATTTTGCTTGAGCTAGTAATAACATAGCAGACCAGAAGCAAAGTACTTAACAGATCAGGCGCCTTGCCACTCTTTTTATTCAGCAATGGATACAGCGATTTGCATTACACATATAGTTTGACTCTCCGTCTCTGCCACGCTTCCACTAAAAGTTTCCATGAAAGATTGATGGAGTCGTTGCTTTTTATGCCATTGACAAAGACGTCATTGCCGTGACCTCCTATTTCAGTCTGGGGATTGTCTAAAAACGGGTCCCATTCAGAGGGACACATGAGCCACCTTTTCAGCCAGCAGGTCGCTCCCTGCTCATCTCTAGAGTACCAGAAGACAAGATCAGAATTATTCACCATGTTGCTGAAAGATTAATGCAGTGAAGATGCTCCAGTTTTCCAGTTCATCGCTGGCTACTCGAGTTTGCTGAGTGGTGTTAGGACAAATCAGTCTACCTCAGAGTGGCTCTTCACGTGCTTCTCATGGTTATGCTGAATCCACCTTTACGAGTGGGAGCAGTGTAACATCCCAGTCATGCCTGTTGTTTGGCCACACCAGGTGATATGCAAGATCCAGAAATGGGATGCAGACTTTGTTTTCATTCACAAAAGCGCTCCACTTTGTGTCAGTGGCATCACAGATCACTTTGGTTTAGTTCATGGATTTAGTGCTTGTAATGCACAATTCGTGCAGGAACCATGTTTTGCTGTGAGACCTTTTATTGGAAAGGGAAATGCACTGAGCACCTATTTCAGCAGGCCAGTAATCAGCTTAGCGACCAGCCAATGGATGATGTAACCATGCAGGAAATGGATTTTCAGAGGTACAAAAGGGAGAGGACATCAACCTTTTCAAATTCCTGTCTCCGTCTCTCTGTCTGACAGCCTTATCAAGGACATTAACAGGCTAGAGGTGAGGGCAGGATGGGCATCGGTGCTGTAGAGCCTTAACATGTAGATGAGAAGACACCTTGGCCGCCGTGCAAGCAATATACATACACGGAACTATGTTGGCTCATGCACACAAAGATAAAAAATTCAAGAAACAAGAAACCCAGAGTTGAGTTTCAGTTCCATCAGCTGACAGACAATCGTGGTCTCACACTACAGAACACACACACCTACCGAGCGTGCTAGACTGGGGAGGTTTCAACGTATCCCATGACGCCAAGTGAGACCAAGTTAGCCGTCATAGAGAATCAGCACCTTGCTGGATAAAGGCGCTCTGAAGCTGTCGAGTAAGAAGGAAGGGGCGGGGGGTCTGCAGAGAAAGAGGAACACAATGAGGAACAGTGTGGGCAGTGTGGACAGACCAAGGGACGGAAGGAGAAAGCAAAAGACGCCTACTTCATTCACAACCGTTTAACTACCCACACAAAAGACCTTCTGCTCAATTCAGATGGGCCAAGCATCATTTCTGTAGGCTATGTGCGATGGGGAGAATATGAAGAATCACTGAACAACGGTCAACTCAGAGCTCTCAAACCCCCCGGACAAATATTTAATGAGAGACAGAATACTATGCAAAAGACTTAGGCTGCCAAAAGTACTGTAATATGGCCATATATCATCAAAGCCATGATGTCATTGGCGAAAACACCATCTAGAGATGCACCCTGCAGGGCCTTGCAACCGCTCCAGAGCAGATAGGCTGCAGAACCTCATCTCTGTATCTGACAGCCGTCAACCATCCATTTCTGACGACCAGCAATGCTGATGAAAGCCCAAACCATGATTCCACCACCACAGAAGGTGTCCCTCTCGCACATAAAATGTGGATTTTCCCCTGTGTTCCTCATTCACGTTAGATTAGGGCACGACGATAATCAGGCCGCAAACTGAATCGTGACCAATCAGAGAAGAGGACAGCTGACCACTCATTACAGGTCCCATGACAATGCTCATCAGCCCACCGACAGGCTCTACGGTGTTCGGCAGATAACAGAATGCATACCATTGGTTGCCGGGCATGCAGCCCAACACATTGGAACCAATTTCGTTTGGTCTGGGTGCATATCTGTCTTCCAATGGCAGCAAGTGACTGTCCCCGCAACTGTGCTGAAGTGCAGCTCCTACTCATTCTTGCCCATAAAGCAGTCATCTGTTGCTGCTGTGGCAGATGGTCGACCCTGCCTTAGTCTTCTACGTACTGTTCTAGTCTCTTGAAAGCAATTCCACAGTCTGTGTTTGACCAGATTCAAGACATTCTATGCCTCCCATTGCTTCCCATTGAGGCACATCGTGTTGGCATTGCAGGATGTGCGCTTTCAAGATCAGGTACCTTCTAGCCTTTTACAGAGTGCATTTTCCACAATAAAGTATGTGTTTATCTCATTTACATAACAGAACAACTTTTTGACTTGTCATTTGCTTTTCTGGTGTACTTGTTTAATTAAAACTGCTCCATATTCATTTTGAAAAGGCTCCTAATTTTTGTGCGCAGTGTACATTTAATCGGGGAACTGTATCCTATTGAACTTACTTTAGACTGTACCCTGAACTCTGTACCCCTATCTGTCTCTCTCTGCGCCAAAATTAGGACAGCAAATAGACTTCCAGCCGAAGTCTATTTCGTAACAACTTATACGACTGAGACCAATTTGGCCTGAAACCAAAAATAAAGCCAGACGTCGGTCACGGTGGTCGTGAGCGCACACCATAACACTATGATCTATGCAAATTTCCCAACACCTGCAGACAAGCAAGTGTGAGAACATGCCATTTGTACTAGGTAGGGCGTGCTTACATGACTGGGTGCTTCAGTATTTTGGGAAGGGATATGTAAAGACAGCCAAGAGCATGGCAAGTGGAGACCTGTTACGTAAGCCAGCGCTCTGCCAGGAACGAGGTTAATGTGGGCCAGCGAGCCGCAGAGCGCTAGGATGTTCACACAGGAGCAGGACAGAAATAACAGATCCCAATGCAGTTTAAAATCATTAAGGATCTTGGATAAAAGAGGAAAGGGGGGAAAAAGGAATTCACTTTGTCCTAGATTTCCGTCGCACTCACAAGTGTGGAACAATCAGGTGAGTCAACGTTCTTAAACTGCTCCACAAGTTCACACAGCGCAATACGTCCACAGGACACACGAGGAAGCGAACTGTCCCTGTCCACCCCCAGCTTACCACTTAATCACTACACACTTCAAATTGCTTAAGGACGTCGGGTGTGCACATGAACGCACACGCGTACCAAACGGCCGACTCAAGACGTCGGTGTGCAGTGTAACAACCTGCCAAGTAAGTGCTCTCTAATGTTTAACCAGGCTGAGCAGTCCCACAGGAGCAGGCCCCATGGACCTCAGCTGTCAGATGCTCACCAAACATGGATGCACCTTTGCCCCGAGAGAAAAACTCAGCCAGGACAGAGCGAAGCTCATTAAAGGCTCTGAGAGAGTTGCTCATTCAGTTTTTACACCAGTTCATTCATTCAGAAGCTGAGACTAGTTGCGGTTTAGGTTCGGTTTATAATATATATAATATATATAAATAAGCAAAGAGCAACACTTTTCTGAGCTCACCGATGTGACCAGCTCTGAGACAAGCGAAACGGTTTATTCTTTACTATTACAGCGTTGGGCACGTGCCTTTATTTAAAGCCCTTATCCAGAACGACCCAGTCAAGGTTAAGGGGGCACGGTGGGTGGCACAGCATCTAGTGCCTTCACCTCACAGCTCCAGAGACAGAGGTTCCTGTCATGGTCCGGCCTCTGCTTATGTGGGGTTTGTCTTTTCGGCTTATGTCTGTTTGAGTTTTCTCCTCCTACATTCCCAAAACAGGTGTTAGGTCAATTGTCATCCCAATGTGACTCACTGAGAGTGAGTGTGTGTGGACAGGTTTCCTGCGATGGACTCTGCCCACAAGTCTGAACTGGAGCAGGTATGGAAAGTTTGTGAATGAGCTGAAGCTTAACAAGCTTTTGCATCGTAGCATGCAGTCTTAATCTTTGGACACCATAGACACAAGCTGGTGCTGTTACACAGGATCCAAGCAGGCACATTACATAGAAAGTACGACAAAATCACATGCAAGTTAATTCATTTTAGCGGGTGACCTATAGTGACGCTGTATACCGACGATTTTTTTCCTTTACACAATTCACTTATATGCTTGCATTTAAGATTCTCGATTTTATTATACTCTCCATAATTATCTCTCATATTTTCTTTCTTTCTGTTATTACCTATTCGGTGTCTATTTACTTAAACTGCAGCCTTACTATAAACCTATTAATTTGAGAACTTTAATTCTTACATAAAACGTCTAAGGTTAGGTCCTTTTTTCAGTCTTGGTCCTTCCAAGGCATCTTCCGAATACGTTTTTCTTTTCCACCGTTTCCTGTCCTAAGCTTTCTCAGATTTCTCGTTTCGATATTAGAAGAGAAAAGAAAATTTGGAAAATCCGTTGTAAAAAGCACTGCTCTTGCAGGTGCAGGTAAAGCTTGGTAGTGGTAGTTGCCCGTTTTTTTTGTCTTAGTGCCTTAATAAAACCATAAAACCATACAATACTGCAGCTCTGAGATTTTTTAACCAGGTTGAAACTGATTTTCCACTCACAGCGTTTAGCAGACGCCCTTATCCAGAGTGACCAACAACTAAAAAGAAGTTAAAGCGGTCCAACAGTGGAACCTGACAAAGCCTTAGTTTGAAGTTGGTTTGGTCCAGAGCCTTAACCAGACCAGCTCACATCTTGATGCTAGAGGTTACAGAAATGGCATCAGCTAAAAAATTCATTCAGACTGAAAAATCAAAGCCACTGAGTCACATTTAAACAGAAAACACCCAACTTCTGCTCTGTAGCATTCACCCAGGGTAATACATTTATATCTGTTGACATTTCAACAAACGTTACGAATTTATGAGAAACTGCACCAGTTTAGCGATTGTTCTCAGCGTCATCAAGTCACGTTAATCCTCAAACCTCTACAGTAGAAATGGGGAATAAGTAAACATTTCAGAAACACATTAATCCACCCATTCCAACCGGCTGCGGAGGACAGAGGTTCCTCTTTTCTATATTAGCTAATAGTTTTACAGATGCAAAAGTCACAAGACTAAAGCCGAATCAAATGTTTTTAGATGGTGCTTTTTACAAGCAGGCCATTGGCTCAAAGCAGCTTTACAAATATCTACGCCCAGAACCTTAACTGAGCATCCTATGGTGACAGTGGCAAGGAAAACTCACATAAGGACCAAGAGAAACAAGCACAAAGATCTGTTTAATTTTCGTGTTTGCGTTCCAGTGATGTGAGTTTTGGTTTCGTATTTGCGTTCGCGTTCAAATCTGGCGAATATCACATATCCAGAAAGTCATGAAGACGGAAAAGTCAGGTGGAAACGAGGGCAACGGTCGACCAGGAGTGAGCTTCCAAGAACAAGCCCTAAATCTCCAGCGTCTCCATCAGCGGTTCGCCCAAATTCAATCCGGACACTTCAGCAGTGAAGGTGAACCAAGACACAGACCTGCCCACTGATGGATGAGTGAGTGACTGGTTTAAATCACGTAGAGACGGGTTAAATAAATAAACAAATAATATATTTGAATTTTAACAGCCTCTTGTGCCGCTACTCGTTTAGGATAGCAATGGAGTAATGATGGTGTAATACTAAAGGCTTAGAATTGAAACCTCTCATAGTGGGAGGATTAACTCAGGAAACTGGCATGAGTGCTAAAAATAAATAACAGAGCTCAGAAAAAAAAAGATTTGCAGAGTATTTCAAGAGATTACATCAGATAAATAGGTGTGTGTGTGTGTGTGTGTGTGTGTGTTGTCAAGCATCTATGAGTGCCCATTCAGAAGAATCCCATTCATACACCAGTTATTCAATTCATTGAGGATGAGCTTCACTGAGGAGTCCGTATGAGAGCAAGACTTTTAAATATAAAGTGTGTGTGTGTGTGTGTGTGTGTGTGTGTGTGTGTGTGTGTGTGTGGTCGTAGTAGCTTAAACCAGCGTTGTATGCAGAGAGATGCAGCAGAGTGGAGCCAAGCCCATGCGCGGACAAAGAAAAGAAAAGCAAAGCAAAGCAAAGCCAGGTACCAACCCCACGTTATGAAGCAGCGCCCCGCAAACAACGAGACCAAAACTGATCTGACCGAGCACCCGAGTTGCACGTGACTCTCTTCACGCACGAAACCGTCCTACCTTCCGACGCTTCTAGAATTGACCCACATGCCAGTCGGGTGCGTCCGCACGAGGTCTCAAGCCGGAGATAAAGTGCACGAGGTGGGCAGCGCTGCCAGGCGTCTCGCGCCTGTCACAAAGGACTCGTGTTCACTCGCGGCTCGGGCAGCGCGAAACAAGTTTCCAGCACGCTAGAAGGAAGGGGCCTGCAGCTCCGCGCTCGGCTTTTCGTACCGGGGTTCCTCTCCTCCGCGCTGGAAGCTGAGCTCTCCGCGGCTCCCACCAAGTGTTATTGTTTCTCCAGCTGATTCCGCTAGCGACACGCCCCTCTCGCTTTGCTCTGCGTCACACCGAGAGACGCCGATGACGTCAGTCCAAAGTTAGCCTATCGGCCTTGAGGCGCTGCCTCTTCTGGGCCAGCTCGGGCTCGGTTAACCCGCGCGGCGCCACACAGCTCAAACGCGCCGATTACAAAACGCACGAGGAACGCGCTTTTCTTTAAATACTCAGTTCGGAACATTATAAAGCAAACTCCTATTGCAAATCCTGGTCTGCGTCACATGGCCGCGAGGCAGGACACTGGCACATGCTCCCTCTGTCCTCCACAGGCCCGGTTTCCCTTCTTTGTAACCAGATCCCTATTCTATTGGTCTCCCAGGAGCCAGACCCTCTTGGTTTCTCCTTCTTGCCAGACCTAAGGATGCTACATAACGTAATCCTGACTTCTTCAGTGGCCGTAGAAGCTCAGGATCGAAAAGCAATGCTCCACCACCGAGCTTAACCAGTCTGATTAGAATATCTGGCAAAGTAAGGGCTGTCAATTATGTTACAATCTCATGTGTGGTGGGCAAGATGGACAAAGAGGATCTGGTGCCCAATAGACCAAGAGCACGGTCTGGTGTGATTATAGGAGGTGAAGCGCCTGACAAGGGTCCAGTAACCTAAAGCACAGGGAAAAGACCAAATGTTTGGTGTGCGTGGAGAACAGAGGGAGCATGGACTGAGTATTGGGCCCACATTCTGCAGACCGGGGTCCCCCAACTGGAATGCACTGCAGAGACTCAAACCAATGTCCATGTGGCGGTGGGCTCACAGCTACCCTATCCAGCCTTGGAGATTCTTGGGTTCAATCCCAATTTTGGACTCCTGTGTGGAGTTTGCATGTCCTTTCTGTCACTTTAAACACACTACCAAGACTAGTTAGGTTGATTTAAAAAAAGCTGTGTATTCAAGTTCGTTGCATGCAGTGGCTGAGCTATGTACTTTTTAATTAAAAAACAAAACAAAACTGGATAAAACATAACAGCATGTAGTTAATAATTAAACAGAAAATGTATATTTGTATGTGACGCGACCTTTCTAATAATTTGTATATTAAATAGATATAACTGTTGTGAGTCCTGCCAACAGCACCACAACTATGTAAATCAGAGATATAATTACATAATATATTGTTCATACTATATAAATATTTTCAATTTCCTAACCTTTATAGGTATGAATAAACAGCTTCTGTTTAGACATACAGTATGAGCCATTACAGGGCACGAACACTGACCTCTAGTGGTGCACTAGTGGAATTCCCATACGGTCTTATGTAAACGTTTGGGCACGAAGTACGTTTTGTCGATTTTTGGAATGAATACAAACTATGCGGGAATAAAAAGTAAATGAGTTAGAGTTCTGCAGATGTTATTGCAAATTAACTCAAGTCTGCCAAGTTCAGATAAGGTGCGTTTGCTCCTGCAAAATGTCTATCTCCCATTTTTGTATTAATGCTTATAGAAGACATGGTTCTGTTTACGCAAACATGTTTATTTATCAAAACAACACATATATTTCGTCTGAGGGTGTCTAAACCCTGCATAAAACTTCTGTTTCAGAACAAGACCGTGCTCAAAAGGCTCACTGAGAGACCGTGATCAGACATGAGGTCATAGCTCAGTGAGAGGCAACTGTGACGGTCACAAGCATACGCCCCCTGTTTCCCACACTTCAGTCAATGCAGGCCCATCCATCTCAAGCCCGGCTGGACACTAGCAGGCACAGCAATGCCCAGAGCTACAGCAGACCCTGAGAAAGTGATGCCCTCTTGGCCCTTTTGGCGAGCCCAGAAGGGAGTGAGAGAATTGAAGCAGGAGTTCGAACAAACACAGAGTGATGTCATTTGTTGCCATGCATGTCTCGATGTACAAACGGTGTGGAAAGAGAATTTATTCTAGAGTAAAGTGTTGCAAAAAAATGTCAGCATTTTCAAGTTTCAACAATAATGATGTTTGTGTACAGACTCGAAGACTTTATTTGGATTATGGCATGGTACAACAGAACTTATCACCTACACAGCCCTGATGCTCATCTGATTAACTCCATAGTGCCACAGGTTTCACACCTTTTCCATGCTTAACCTGGCTTTATCCTGGCCAGGGCCAATGGGGCTCTGGAGAGCACAGGGTGCAGGCATGGCCATGCTCTGGATGGGACGACTGCAGGGCTGGGTAGGGAATGCGCCATCTATCTGTCTCTTGACGTACTGGGATTTAAATGCTGGGAAAGCATGGAAAATGAAAAAAGAAATCAAATGAAATCCGGATATTTCATGTTTTGACCGGACAGCTTAAATTCTTTTGTTAATAAGCATCCATCACATCCATTTCAGGCCTGCGGCACATTAAAAAAACAAAAAAACAAAACAAAAACGTGGAACCACTTTCAATCCCACAACACTTAAAAGATGTTTTGGCACTAAGGATAGGAAGCGAATTGTGTTTGAAGTGTTACTTTGTCTCATTCTTCTTGCAAACACATCTTCAGGTGTGAAACACTACCGGGTTGTCAACCCAGCATGTGGTTTTGCATTGTCTTGCTGAAAACTGCATAGACATCCCTGGAAAAAGATGTCGCCTTCAAGGCGTAAATGCACTTTGCCAAGGCCACTGACAAAGCCCCATACCAACGCAGATCCTGGCTTTTTGGACTTGTTACTGATAACAGTCTGCTTTGGTCCAAAGTACATGATATAATTTTTCCAAAAAAAAAAGTTCTGGAAACTGGAAATTTTAGGCTTCTAAAATGAGGATTAAGAGGAAGAAGGAAACCCAGTGGAAAGAAGCATGAGGTGGAGAGAGGAAGGAACCATGTGGAATCTGTAGAGCAAACGATTGACAGCAGAGGGTGTGGAATAACAATAGAGAGAGGAAAATCAGGGTGGCCCACGCAAGAGGTGAGAGGGTGGAACAGTGGAGCTCTGGAGGACAAATGGGGTTAGGCTATGAAGAGGGGAGGGTTAACACAACTCGACTTGTTTACCCTGTTTTATCACGGCAGGGCAGGGACTGGGTCACGCCATCTTATCGATTCCAAATTTCAAGCTTTCCAAGTATGTCTGGTCTAAAGTATCATGTGTGATAGAATTACTACTCCAATCCAAAGGCAGCAAATGAAAGTAGAGGGAAACAAATCTTCAGAACATGAACTTAGACATGATCTTCGGTTTCATTCATGTATCTTCATACTTCATAAAGATATTACAAATGGATGATCAGCTTGTGAGTTTCCATTCGTGTCAGCGCTCACATAGTTCAAATGCTCATGCAACAAAATTGGATTTTCTCTCGTATTCGTTGCATCAGAGCCAACACAGGAGCCGGTGTGTGCCGTTCGGATCATTGTTTGCTCCGAGCAATTCTCAGAGCTGGGTGCTGCTGAAATGCATGCATAGATGTTTACAGAAAAGTACTTGGCTTGGCTGACATGAAGCAGGTGCTTAAGTGCACTGTCATCACACACAGAAACACACGCGCGCGCGCGCACACACACACACACACACACACACACACACACACACACACACACACACACACACACACACA
>JAUZST010000449.1:23067-37418 GCA_034779995.1 Parotocinclus haroldoi
TGAGAGTGTGTGTGAGAGTGTGTGTGAGAGTGTGTGTGAGAGAGTGTGTGAGAGTGTGTGTGTGAGAGCGCGTGCGTGTGTGCGTTCGTATATATATATATATATATATGTGTGTGTATATATATATATATATATATATATGTGTGTGTGTGTATATATGTATATACAAATTAGCAGGAATAATAAACATTGCAACTAAATTAAAATAATATTTATATAATAATATAATTTGGCAAGGAAATAATGGCTTAAACTGTAGATTACTTAGGTGTACTGTAGTTAGTGTAGTGTTAGGTGATCATAACTTCAAGCACCTAACTAAATGGCACCTAACCATTTGCAAACATTGATAAAGATTTTATACTAAAGAATAATATTAAGCTTTGGTATTGTCATAGGATGCCACTGTCACAACAAGTTAGTTTGTGAAAACATTTGTGTAAAAAAAATCAACTTTTCTCCTTTTGTCATAGGAAGGTTTAAGTGGATGATTTTGACCTATAACATGACAGATGTAACAATACTACAATTCTTTAGTTTAACCTGTAAATTTAAAAACCCAAAAGTTTTGGTAATATGATTGATATTGATAACCAGTTGATAGTGTTTTTGCTGTTTTTAAGGAATTTGAGCATAGATCAAACCAATGGTGGAAAAGCATCAAGGTGCAAGAAGTTTTTGCGAGAGAGTAACCATGCACATATCCAACACTTTATTACACCTGCTGGGGATTGATTTAGGGAGTAATTTTCTGTCAGTCTAAACTGTAAAATTAGTTGAGGGTTTTGCAACATCAATCTCATTCCTGTCTGTTGAACCAAGTTGGCTCTTTTGTGCTCATTGTTTATATACAGTCAAGTTATATGCAGCCATTATTTAATGTGCCGTTGTATAAAATGAAAGTTTACTTTTAAATAGGTAGAAATACAAAGTACGCCAGTAAATCTGAGTAGACAGATTGTTGCACATATGGCAGCGATCAAGTTTAATTGTGGTCATGATTGGTCTTGGTTAAATAAACAAAAGTGATTGCAATCTTGGTGTGCTTAGCAACACTTTAATGACTCGTTAAATCTCATTATATAATTTTTTTTACATTAACTCACAAGCTCCGCTCATTTTCATTGTGTAGCCTGCTTTGTAATGTATATTCTATTTATATTATATTCTATAGTATTTTAGACTATTGTTTAACTGTGTACATTGCATGTATATTTGAAAGTAAATCTATTTTCTGTTAGATTAAAACAAAAAAAAACTCAGAATAGTACCTTTAGTTACAGGTTGTATCCAAAATGTTCCCTGTTCACTTTTCCATATGTTAATACCTACTATTATTACACTATTGGGAACAAAAGGTGAGGGGGAACTCTTTGAACTCTTATTTATTTTTCTTTTACCGTGTGACAGCGAATTCCATCGCATGAACTCTGTCACACTGACAGCCTCCAATTAAGTGTAATATTTTGTATTAAATGGTTTTGTTCTGTTAATCATTTGTCATGCTGTGCTGCAATGAGTAATTTTTATAATCATTTATTAAATGGCTAAAAGGTAACAATAAGTAAAAACAAGTGCATTCTATTGAAGCTCAAATTGTCCTCAAATTTTAATTAGGGCGAAAATTTCAGATTCCAACCTTATTCTGACTGCCTGCAAAACTCCTACGTTTGTGTATATGGATCGACAGTGAGCACAGCACAAGTTTTTGTTTTCCCCTTTATTCTCTAATTCATCTAATGCAGATTTGTGACTAAACTGGATAAATAATAGTAGGGGGGGAAAAATTGTAATCATGAATTTATTTGCACGCTGTATCCTGCAGATTGTGTTGCTCAAGGTTTGCAATATAGCCAAAGGCGAGCATGATGCCGCCGTTCATTTTACTTAACACTAGATGGCACTGTTTGCTCAGCAATACCGCTACAACACGGTTCATCCAGTGCAATCATTTTCCAACAGCCCGAGAGCCGCCATTGCTGTTATCTTTTAATAGATTTGTACAGGGGAGGAAAGCAGGTGCCTCTTGTTAATGTGTCCAATTGGCCAAGTTGCGTATGGAATGTGGTGCATCCATCACTGTCTGATGCAGTGACACCCTGTCTTCCACCCTATGCTCCCGTCGAACAGATGAGGCTCCTCAAACAAACCAAATGCACTCAACAAAGTCTGCACACGCTTACCATGATCTGAACACAACACGCATCATAAAAGTATTAAATAAGCACATTTCAGGGGGTGTTTCAGTGATGGTGGCTCTGTATTGTGTTCATGTTAAAATTAGTAGTAGTTATAAAGTCTTGAGTTTGAGATCTGTTATCAGTTAATGGTTAAGATTACACTATAGCCAGAAAACGTATCTGTATTGCTAACAGTCTTTCTTTTTTGTTGCTGGTGTAATATTGTTAAGCTCTTCTATGACTGCTTAGGTTCTGCCTCATGTGCTGCTTTAATTGACAATCCCTCACATTAGGAGCTAGCGTGCTGCGAGTCTTTCCCAGCCTATGTAAAACCACATGGCTCTCTTGAGCATCTGACCAATAGTTCCCCCAAAACCCATTTTGCCAAGTACAGATTCTCTCTCTGGCACCTGGCCTGTTTAAACAAGACTCTAGTGCAGAACTTTGTTTGCTGCACACCATGTACTCTCCCCTCTTGTGAGGAAAGCGTTTAAGCTTTAATGCTTTTTTTTTTTTTACCTCATAGAGGTCAAAGTCTGTACCACTTAAAAACTGGGTTCTGATTTTCTGAAGTTAAAGTGTGGATTTGGTCAACCTCGGCCTGCCTCCCCAAGGCTCAGCTGACCCACATCTCCTCTTTCCATGCTTTTGCAAGGATTTGTGAGTATTAAAAATGTACTCCTGGTCAGATGTGATTATTAAAAACCTCACAGTAAAGTCAAAGGTCAGATTCTTACATAGAAAGGGTTTCCTCTTCTACTCTTATTTCGTACCTCTTCAGGTTTTTCTCCATGTTGTCCCGTGCCCATGTTGTCTCAAGTCCAGTTCTGGTTTCAGGTGATTGCAAGCGGTGGAGGCTGTGTCAGTTCATTTCAGTTTACTTCTCAACATATTCCTTATTTGAGTCTTCGCATGTGATTCAATCATGACTGAAGATCATTTGGGTAATTGTAACTGGTGTTCAGTCCTTTTGAAGACTTTCTTTTTAAACATAACACTGACATTGCATTGTCAGTATGGTCAGTATGGATTGTTCCTTCTGTATTGTCGGTTTCTGTGTTGCTCAAGTGAACACTCAGAATGAACAACCAGAGGTGGTAGTAACACACCACTGTTTACCTTCAGTGGGTTAATATGAGTTACCATCAATTAAAAAGAAACGTATAACACAACCTCAGCAGGGAACAACTTTAAATCTGCCGGAAGTTCTTGCTTTGAGTCTGCTAAGCATGGTTAGGGTTGTGTGAGAGGGTCCAGAGTCTGATAGTTTTCGCAGTCAAATGAACTCTGTATGGGACACCAGTCCACTGCAATGCACTTTAACTGCACCTCCTGACCTTGGCATTCCAAACCCAACCTGGTGTTTTAACACAGCAGCTGGTTCTTACCTCAGAGCCATATGAAATTCTTAAATCTAGTTTATGCACTGAAACCTTGAGCTGTTAACAAAAGACTATTGGCACATTAGTACACAATTATTAGACAATTTATTATTACTGAATACATGCAGAGGTTGTTTTTACACAGCATACCCGCAATTCTGGATCCAGCAATCATTTCTGAAACTCAAACACTCATATTTTGTTCGATTCGCAATTCATGTAGTCTAGTACCTCTTGATACAATATTAATTAGCATATTCTCATAACCCTAATACCTAGTACTTGGCTTGACTATGTGAGCAGTTCCTGTCAGGCAGAACGTAAATGTTCGCTCAGTATTATCCATGACTTGTAATCACTATGCCAAACTTTCAGCAGGCTATTCATGCCCTCTGTCAGGCTCATATGGAAAATGGATTAGTCATTTGGGAGATGGCAGTGGGAGAACAGCATGGTTACAGTCCTCTCTCGCTCTCCCTCGCATCTCCAAGCTAATTTGGTTGTGCAGGTTGAGTGCTCAATTTTGCACTCAGTTGCTGGTGAGGCTGGTGAGGTTAATCGTGGGACAGCAGTGTTTATGTTATAGTAATATGGACTCGACTCCCCTGCTGCATCTAGCCGGCTCTGAAATATGTGCTCTAAACCCCCAACTCCCCTGCTTCCCAAAGGGTGGGGGGACGCCAAAGAAGAAAGAAAAACGGAACGTGGAACAAAAGACAGAGGCAAGTCGTGCCAATTAGTTGCTAATGAGACAAGCTCATGAGGATTTCCAAGCCCACAACGTGTTAACATTTACCTCAGCTCTCTCTCTCTGTAGCTTTGCTACGGAAACGTGCTAAAAGAATGTCTCTGCTCTGATTGCTTACACATGGCCGCAGGCTCTCGTTCTTGAGAGGTGAAGAGAAAGGAACGCCTTACTTATGGTCAGTGTAAAACCGGCACACCGACATGCGGAGACTACTTTTTTAAAATGTTTTTCTATCTTTCTCCAGCAGTCCCCTTTCACCTCCATCTCCCATAAGCGTCCCTCGATGGAAAGAGGAAAGGGAAACACAGTTGCAAAGCATGCATGCTCAGTATTCTTACTTTGGTGAGCAGGGAGAATAAATGTAATAACCGAAAATAATCTGTCAAGAGAATAAGCAGTTCTCCTTGCGGCCTTCAGGATATGTTTATCAACAAAACGTAACTAAGTACAGGAAATGTGTTTTTTCAGCCCAGACTGGACATCTCTATGCTCCAGATTTAGGATTCTTAGTTTCTTTTTGTTCTTCGTCTTAATTGTGAGACTTTTTTATTGCCTTAAAGACCAAATGGCTTGTATCCCTTCGGAAAATTGGAACTTTAAGGTTTTAAATTTGTTATAAGATAAAATACAGGTGAAGTCCAAACAACACTCCAGTAAGCTTTGTTTATCCCTGGAACAATAATGAACAAATTGAATCAGACACATTAATTGTATTTGGTGTTGGGGAGCTACATATTGTGCACATTAAATAACTTTGCCACCAGACCTATTATTGATAAAATTGGAATGCCAGTGGTTCTCCCTGGGATTGCTATTATTAGGTCTACTCCTGCCTGAACAAATTCATAAATAATGAAATAAACGCTGAAAATATTATTACTTTTGGCAGCGAGCTTGTTTCACATTTCCTGCTGGCCCAAGCAAGCTTCTATCTAATTACTTTTCTAAGGAGTCATCCTCCTTTCTGCGAATTGAGTTTCTGAAGTTAGGGAGCTCTCTGCGATTGTGATTGAATAAACAACATGGGCTACATGTTGGAACAGTTCCAAAAACAGTACAGAGATTCTGACCTGTATAATTCTGGTTGCAGATCGTAGCTCAGTGTTTATTTTGTTCCTTTTTGCGGTTAGCAGTGCTGGGATTTCGATCATCAAGACATTTCATCAGATCCATAAATCCGTGTTTGGCCATGCAGTTAGTTAAACGTGTGACTTGGGCCTTCGACCTCACTCACACATGCTTAACACCCCCACCTCAGGGTCCCACCCTCTCCACCTTGTGCCTTTCAAAGGCAGTTGTTAAAAAACTTGTGGCGCAGTAACAGAGGCTGAAGGCACTTGGTAGCCCCTAGGTTTTATTTGGCTTTTTAAGAGGACTGTAAACCTTGAGCTCCAGGAACAACCTCTGGCACCCCGAGCTCCCTACTTGCTCGCTCTCCTCATTAGGACCGTGGCGAAAAAAGGGCTCGCTCAAACGACTCCTTCCTGCGCGATGTGTTTACTGTTAATTAGTTTGCTTTGTAAGGTTAGACGTGCGGACGAAGCAACTTTGAAAGCGTTTGGCGGCCATCTGTGTGAGTGCGCCGCTAACTACGTACAGATGGGCCGCACTCAAGACAGGTTGCTTCTAAAGGGGGGTGGCAGCAAGACGATTTTGGTTATTTTAGCAAGATTTATGGCCTGACTCGCAGGTAACTATTTTTGCCATAATGATGATTGTTAGTCATCTGTCAAAGAAAACAAAAAACGCTAAGCCAAACATGGAATGAGAGTAAGTGGCTTTTAATGTACGAAGCATTTAATAGCTACATTACTCACAAAAATTAAGGGGTATTTCACTTTTTAAATATCCCCTAATTTTTGTGAGCAGTGCATATCGTAAACACAGCAGAAAGGTTTGCAAATGTATTGATTTTTTAAATAATCCGTGTTTTCCTGTTGTCGCGTGACATCTTGTTGGCACATATTGAACCAATTGCTTGGTAGGGACATGGGGGTGGGTGCAATTTGGTCAAGTTAAAAATGCCATTACTACTCAGTGAACCAGGTAACTGAAGAAAAAGGTAAGATTGCCAGGTAATTGTTTGACAAGTCACAAAATTAGCAAGCATAATCGAATAAGGGCACTGACATTTCTAATTTATGTCCCATCTCAGGTGGGACTAGGCACCTTTTTCCAATTTCCTTTTGGAATTGTAAAAGAAATAACATAATATTATATAATTAGATAAACTAGGTCTGAATATGTAAGTTATTTGGTATGTCTACTTAACATTTTAAGTTAAGAGTTCTGTTTGTTATATAGTGTATGTGCCTGGACTGATTTCACTGTATGAACTTTTCTTTATCCAGTAAGGAGTGTCTGAATGGCGGAAATCTTGCCCATCTGTCTTTTTTAGCTTAGGACCTTTTTTAAGCATTAAAATTGACCTGTCCAGCATTTAAAAGGGAAAGCTGGATTGTTGTTGGCTCATGGCCACATACTTTGTACGGCTTAGTGCTGGTAGAGTGAAAAAAACCTTGACTGAATGGGAGATCTTTAGTCTTCGGTTAGTCTGTGTGTAGCTGCGGCTTAATGCAACGGCCTACTTTAAGACGGGATCTGTTTGCTGTGTTCTGTAGTGATCTCTCAATGCGATCATTTTCTTACTTTTAGAAAAGTCTAATTCATTTAATTGTATTTGCCCTTTAATTTTTTTCCACCTATTGTTGAATGTTTGTGTTTTTTCTTCGATTTAGACATGAGCTTGACCTTCAAATAATATTAACTCTGCAAAAAATATAATTATGTTCTTGCATGTTTTGCATAATGTTCTTCTGCTAGCATTTCTGTATGTTGTATAGGTTTTTATATATGTTGTATCTTTTATGTTAAATGAATTGCTGGAAATATTTTTCTTTGCACTAATATTCCTAGAATGGTTAAATCAAGAAAACGAATAAAAGTTATATAAAATGAGTCTCATATTTGTTGTATAGATTAGATCATTGTCAAACCCTGCCCACCTCCTTGGCTAGTCCCTTTCTTTTCTGTTTTTTTCCCCCTCCAAGGATTTATTTGGAAATGGTTCCCAGGTGTTCGATAAGACCGTACTGGACATGACAGCAGTGCAATCAAGTGTATAAATTTAATTGCAGACTCATTTGGGGCCATTTATTAGTCAGTTAGGGGCACCCCACTCCACTTGAACCCTGTTATTGTGCAGCTGAACATCTGTTTGGTTCGTTTTAACTATTTGTTTCATTGCACAGTTCCGCAAACGCGTGCCTATAATGGCCATGCTTTTATGGTGACTAAGGCACAATGAGCTTTAGTGCGATTGTGTCAATTTGCGATGCGTTCCATGACAGTTAAAGATGTCTGTGTGTTAAACTAATGGGTGGTTGTGCAGGAGCTATTTGATGTGTTTAGCTCAGATGCGTACTGTCCAACTATTTTTATGCATACCATTACTGAAGTGTTGAACATTCTCATCCACCCCACTGCTGGTAGCACTTTGAAATGTATGCAGTTGTTAATTTAGTTTGTTAAACATCATACCCAGTCAACTTGATGAAACAACCGACCGACTTGGGAAAATTAAGCACGTGATGTGTCACGCAGGCGCATTTTTTTTTCATGGGGGGGCAGACTGGCTGCACCCCATTAATAAAAGCCGCAGTGCACAGTGTTAATTGTTCCGTGCACAAGGCGCAGCAAATCCGATAAATCAACTGGCTAATTGCAACAAATTGTGTCCTGACATTAAGCTATGATTCCACACCAACAAATATTCATCAACATTGTGAGTAGCTCATAAAACACAAAGCTGGCTATTTCCCACTCCCCCAAATATATTTCCCATCACAATCTCACCATTAGTCATTCGTATTGTTTATCATAACTGATGGAATAGGATTGCTGTGGACCGAGGCCAAGGGTGTGTTAAAAGTGTGCTAGTGCTTAGCAGGAGACTGAACACGTCCTGTGTGATCGATTCACTTTGCTAAACACTGATTCTCTTCTGGAACTATTATTAATCTATTCTCCAATGGCAACATTAAATGAGCTTATCTGCTCTAAAGTGCTTTTATTGCAGTTCTGGAATATCAGAAGTCAGATTTGGTAGCGCGGATTTAAAAAAAGTGCACAGTTTTTCTCAAGTGTGAATCAAAAGGCTAAATATGTCTTGGCAAAGGTCATGGCTCTGATTTGTTATGGGATTTTTTTTGTGAGGAATTTTGATTCTCAGCATTGATCAGTTTCACACCCACAACACGAGTATCGATCAATGCCATATCAGAGAGAGAGAGAGAGAGAGAGAGAGAGAGAAAGGGAGGGAGGGAGGGACATGTTATGATAAATCCAGCACCCTGCCATTTTGTGCCCCCTCCGCCTCCTGGATGGGAGCCAGCTGATAGATCATAGTACACTGCTCATGCTGTTTGGGTGCAGGAGAGAAAAAAAAACTACCTCCCACATGCTAACACTCTTTAGCATTGATGGCTTATTACTGGTTACTGTGATTTGGCTCGATGTGTTCAAGGATTTCCTGCACAGAGGAAAAGGTCAGCAGCTTTTAGCCATGGCTCTGCTGGAATACTAATACTGTCCTTATTCAAATCACCTGCTACAGTGCTTATTAAATAGATGGGCTGCGGTGCTTTAATTTAATAGCGCCGAGGAGAGGCCGCAGCTGCCGGCAGGGCTGGATTAGGTACTTCTGGAAGCAGGAAAACCTCTGCTTTCAGGAGGTCGGATTGTTTTGAATGAAATAATGACAGCTACGCAGCTAACAAGGACATGTGGCGCAAAGCAGGGAAATTCTGCACGAGTCGTCTTCTGTCTCTCTCTTCTAGTCTCTTGCTCACAAACCTTAGGGATTGATCCGCTGAGTGCTCGGCTATTAATGCCGTTTAAGCCGCACTTGTTAAAATCGAATGTTGTGGTTTCATTGGCTCGCATTTGCAGGATGGTCTCGTACATCTCCATTTCAGGACCGTCCCCTGTCGGCGCTTTCGTTTGATCAATAAGCTTGTCTGCGAAATGGGTCATAGGTGCACATCAAAAGTAGAACGTCTTAAACGTCCCTGATGCATTTTTCATCCCACAACATGTCCTCAAAGTGCATTGCAATCAGTAGGCATGAAGGTTTTATTACTGGTTTATGTCCCTTTTAAATGTATGTATTTATTTTTGGTGCATATGGAATGATTTAAGAAATTATTCTGAATCTAAAAATGTCAATAGATAATACAGTGGAAGTATTTTTGTAGTATTTTTTTTCAATATACATTTGGTCCACAGTCCAGTACCTTAATTATTAGGCGTCTCTAGAACTGTATACCAAACGCATTTTATTACTTGCACTAAACGCAATGACATGGCATGCCAAAGTGCTATAACAAGCAGATGCTATCCTATTCATAATCTACTTTGTCCCAGCATTTTCCCAGACTGATGCACAGATAAATCAATAATTATCCAAAAAAGGAGGGAATCCCTAAAATACATACCTGCCTTATTTGCTTTGGCATCACAGGATGGTGATTAAACCCGTTTGTTATATGGAATGGGCTTGGGCATTGTCCAGGCATTACCAAAGTCACATGATAGATTAGAAACTTTGCACATAGCGTTTTATTTTAGACAATAAAATTAATTAAAACGCAATTTTGTGTTTTTTTCTGTCAGGGGGTGTCGCAAAGATTCACTCATACTAGTTTTCTGAAATTTAGATATGAATTAGATATACAGGTAACCTTTTGGTTCATGATCTGTTAGGATGGATTTGTCGGAGAGTAGCAGGGACTACCTTTATATAAAGCGGATTTTTATTTTCTACATTATGAGTCTTAATGAGTCTACATTATGAGTCTTAAGACCTCAGTCGTTGAAGTGGATGGACATTTCACTGGATAGATGTTGAATGGTACATACAAGTTTCATTTATGGACATCTAGAAAATGGAGCTTTTATTTACTACTTTAAATGGTTTGCATTTTAATATTATTTAAAAAAAGGAAATACTAGCCAGTGTTTTGTTTTGTCCATGTGTCCATATGTCCATGTTATGTCTGTAATTTAGTTGGTAGAGGTTTTTCTGTGGATGCTGTGTTGATTTGCAAATTGGTCTTAAAACCAGTATGAAAAATAATCACATAAATCACACTGCAGTACCTGTCATTACTGAGCATTCGACGTTCTTTTTCCAACCTGCAAATCAGCTTCTGTTTACTGGTAATGAAGCCTAGTCCTCTGACACAATGGACTATAAACAAGAGCCCCACACAGGCGGCATAGTGGACTGTGACATCAGCTGTCATGGGCTCGGTGTTTCTTAGGTGTCAGTGTGCTAATTTGCCTATTGCCACTTACAAAGATGCATGCGCACATAAACGCCAAAGCTATTCGAATGAACTTGTATTAGAGCATGGGTGTAAGAAATGCCATTTGTCTTACTTAAGGTTTTCTTAAAATGCTTCCAGCAAACACAGACATAATGCTGCACGTGTACACGGGTGTGTTGGGGGATTTCAGAGACCCCTGCTATTGATAAACGTGGCATACAGTACAGTAGGTTAAGAAAACAGAACTCTCTCGAGTGAGCTGTGGAGTTGGGATCGATAAAGTGCTGGAATTCCTCCTGACGCTCAGAGACAACGATCATACAGGGCCAGGATCACACTGCCAACACACTGTCGTCACTTCACCTGCAGCGTGTCACAAACTGTGACTGAGAAATGTGAGAAAAAAGCCAAAATCCGTTAGAGAACAATTATTTTTTGTTAAAGAAAGGCACTTAAAGGTGCTTGGATTGGAATGCACAGAAAATGTTGGGAATCCATTAAGTTTTATACACAGATGAAAAGTGAAAGGGACCTGTTTCTTATTTGGTTTAGTAAAAAAAAAAATATATATTATCAATGCTGTAACATACAGTAATTATAGATCCACTTGTTTAAAGTCTCAGGAGTTTGTGAAATGGTTCTGCATGACTGAGATTTTCTAAATCTGTTGTTTTTCACTCTGAACGCGTCCGCATTCATCATTCACTCGTTTTTATATTTTTTATTACCGTTACAGTTTAAAATCAAATGCTAGACTCTGCACTTGACTTCGATCTGTTACACCTGCTGACTAAATGCACCACTCATAAACATAAGGGTAATATATTATTTTACATATAATAATATCCTTTCGTATTTGTGAGCAGTATATAATTCCATCCCACACTTTCTCTCACAGCCCTGTGCTACTCATGATCTCATTCACCCTCATATTGATTCCTCTCACCTGTCTTGCATTTCTGTAATGACATCCACTGCTATTCAAACCCCTTGTCTGAATTGTTTGAGTTTAAGTTGCGCGCTCCATTTTCTTTGCTATCTGTGTTTGTCTCCGCTCTTTAGCTAGCTTGACATTACCTTAAAACATTTACCCAAAGTACTGTATGATCATTCTACTCTGGAGTACTAAAACGATACAATATAGGAAAATTACAGAAAAAGGAAACTTGAGAATGAAAATGATGATGAAATATTAACTGTACTGACATTTTGCTTAATTTAAATGGCTAGAAAATAGAAACTTCAAACCATTGTTTTTTTTTATTGCACAACTATATTGAGAAGTTGAGAAGCACTTTAAAATGGTAAAATAAGTTATATTTTTAGTTTTAGTTTGGAATTTCTGTAATTTTTGTATCACCGCTTTCCCTTCACGATGCGAGTTGTGTATCTTTTACAAACTATGAGTGTGGAACAAAGTTCAGCTTTGCTTCTAACTACTTTATGGCTCTTTTGTTTAAGATGTAGCTCTGTATATTGTAATCAAATGTTCAAGATACTTTTTTGTATATTCATTAAATATAGTATGTGCTGTTGTAATCCTACTTTCATTACCAAACTGTGTAAGTTTAACTGAATATGTCAGGATAATAAACATGAAGGGTTATTCGTGGTTCTTGGGTCCCACCCACTGATAATGGTGTGGATATTTCCTGAGGCTTTTGGAGAGCACACGGTAAATTCCTTTGTGCTAGTTTCTCATTGTTTTAGTCCTTGATGTGCGAGTGTGTGTTGTGGGTGTAAGGATGTAGCCCACATTATGGTTCATCATTGATAAGAGTCCACATTAATTCCATTGTCCCAGCTTCCCTTTTTACCTGTTCCCTTTTCCCCAGTAGAGTTGTTTCAGATATGACTGCGCGCCGACTCGAACATATTTTTGTTGCCATATTTCTTTCCGTTGCTCTTTTACTCTGGATGAATTCTTTGTACAAATCAGTGAAAAACTATGATTTCGTACAGAATTAAGATCTATTGAAATTATCTACAGTGTCTGACCTAAGCATTCTTACATTGGCCTGTGAAATCTATATTATCAGAAGCATAATAGGAATGAAATATGTACGAAAATTAAAAATCCATATATTAACAATGGACTGGTACTCGATCTCTATCTAGGCCTGCTTGCCTCTTCTTGCGTCTGCGTTTTCCATATGTCATTATCATATGATAACAGTGCAGACTCCTTCCTGCCACCTCGCCGTCCTCTAAGCCATAAATCAGAGCGGCGATGTCATCATGGAGAGACGCTCTGGAGCTGAGAGTTGAGGCGGCTGGCGTCGCTGGTGTGAAATCACTTGACCCTTCCGCATTAACCTGTCCTTTGCCAGTCCTCACGCCGCTACAAGCCCGAGAACAAAAGAGAAGCGCTATTGATTAAAGGCACAGCGCACACTTTATATCACACGCATGTTTGGCTACTTTTGTTATATATGTGTGTGTTTGCAGGACAGTAGTTTGACCACTGAGTCTCTTGTGGGAACAGTGTTTTGTCATCATGAGTGCGGTTTACTCTTTCATGCACGTGTATACACACACACACACACACACACACACACACACACAGAGTACTCCCAGGGTGTGGATCGATAAGCATGGTAGTGATGTAGTGTGAGCTCTAGAGGTGTGTATACAGAAAAGGTCTGGGGTCAGCAACCAGTCTCGTCACCCCTACACTAAATCGTCTGCAGGGCAAATCTCCATTCACTGCTCCTTGCTTGAGTCATTATCCAAATAATTAATTATTTCACAGCTTATGAAAACCTGTTTGTATATGAATATCTACAATATTATTATACTTTATATTATTGTCTTTGTGTAATAATATATTTTTTATTGATATTATATTTAGTATTATTTCATACAGGGAAAAGGATTATAATGAAGCTTCAATAGTAGTTTTTTATCTGCCATCTTGTGAAAAGGCTGAAGTACTTGCAATATTATATAATTAAAATGCTTTTATAATTACGAATTTAAATTGATTTGAAAAATCAATTTTTTTTTTAAGAATTTCCCTCTGGGGTCAATAAAGTATCTATCTATCTAATGTAGAAGAAATATTTCTACTGTATTCCTGTTAGTGTATAGGATTATTTGTTAATCATTTTATATAAATCTGATTAAAAAAACAAGACACATCAGACACTATGATTAAAATCAATCAATAAATGAGCATAAAATAAACGATTTATTATATTATACTATTATATTTTAATATATACTACTTAAAAAAGTATTGCAAAATAAAATATCCCATAATTAAACATCCTCTAATGTCATTAGCAGTGTCATTAATTGTCATTTATAACGTTAATTCTATTTAATGATAACATTTGAGAAAGTTTAAAAACACTTTAAAAAGTATTTTTGTATTTGTATTTAAGGAAATACAATTTATGTTAAGGAAAAAAAAATCTAATGTATAGAATGTGTGCAAAGCAAATCTTTTCTTCAAAGTGATTTTCAGAATTATAAGAATAAGAAAAATAAGAATTTTATCTATAGATATTTACAAGTGTATAATATGACACAAGATTTTAATTGCAATAGGTTTGTACTTAGTGCATGTACTTGTGCATTTTAACCCCTGGGATAGGAGTGCAAAATTACCTATTTACTATGAAATAACTGGCGCATGTATGTATGTGTGTGTGTGTGTGTATGTATATGTATATATATATATATATATATATATATATATATATATATA
>JAUZST010000450.1:1442-34258 GCA_034779995.1 Parotocinclus haroldoi
CTGCCACCACCCTACAGATGCAACCCTTCTGCCCCCACCCTACAGATCCAAGCCTTCTGCCCACCTACAGATCCAAGCCTTCTATCCACCCTACAGATCCAAGCCTTCTGCCCACCCTACAGATCCAAACCTTCTGCCCACCCTACAGATCCAAGCCTTCTATCCACCTAAAGATCTAAACTTTGTAAACACCTACAGAGTCAAACCTGAGACATTTACTAGTCGAGTACATCAAATAGTAAATCGAGTTTAGTTACTAGACTAAACTCACCCATGATGAATTCAAAGTCTGTGTAACCCATTGCTAACCCTATAACAGCACCGTATCTCAGAAAAGTTAAAGTTGTTGTTTGAATATAACCAATTTGCATTTGGTATCATTTTGGTCACATTTAACTGCCATCACATGCTGTAGTATTTTGGTGGCTCCGAGGGTATGAGAGTTCAGTGTAGCAAATATCAAACAGGTAAGGTTTTTTAAGGTCACATCACCACCTCCAGGTGTTTCCTGTGGTCTCTACAATACACTGCACTTGGTCGTCCCCCCCACCACCACCACACACAAAAATACATCCACACTGCCCTGTATAATCGTTGCTCACTTATGCTGCACTCTTCCCTTGCTCAGACTTTCTGGCCTTCCTTTCTTTCTCGGTAAAAAAAAAAGCTGATAAAGGGTTGGAGACTTGCCTGAGGCCCGTGCTCTTTGGTGCGGAAGATATGCCTCCACATGTCCGAGCTCACTGCTGAAACCGAGACTAAGACTGTGGCAGCCGCTCAAAGCACACATACATTCGCAAGCTTTTTTTTTTTTTTTTTTTTTAAAAAGAGGAAACGAACAGTGAACACAAATGGCTAACAATGTGAGCATGTGTGTGTGAGAGAGAGAGAGGAAGAGAAAGAGGGGGCAAAAATCTTTCTAAGGAAACTCCAACTCATGAGTGGAGTCACTCTGGGATCAGGCAAACCCACACAAGCAGTCCCTGTGCAGTATTTCCATTGACCTGTGTATTACTAAAAAAAATTAAGCTGCTAATAGAAGGAGGCGTTCACACAGCGAGAGGTACCAAGCGGCTGGGGAACCAGATTTGCCAAATTTGCATGCAAACCTAGAAATGTGTCATCAGTACAGCCCATCTAACTGGAACTGTCTAAGAAAAATACATAAATATCTGCTTTATATTATCAACATATTACATATATATATGGGTATATATATATACATACATACATACATACATATATACACACACACACACACACACACACACACACACACACACACACATATATATATACATAAACATACACACATATATACACACACACACATATATACATACACACACATACATACATAATATGTGTGTGTATATATATATATCGCTTTTACCCAGGCTCACCCATTTAACAGCTGTACTGCATAACACTCATGACACAGGAAACTGTGTGACAATAAGCAGTTTAAAGAAGGAACAATAACGACCACAGGCCTGGCAGGACATAAGAGTGGGTGTACATGATTTTTATATGTACTGAGCAAGGATGAATGTGTAGAGAGGCCTCTGAATGAACGCGAGATTGATTAATAATGCAGTACTGGAGAGGCCCAGCGATTACTGACAACTAAATCTAATGACCGTTCCTGTGCTGAGCGCTAGGGGTCGGTAGCGCAACCTGCTACTTAATGCAGCTGAACGGCTCAAAGTGTCGTTTAATGGCATCCACCTTCTTCCTCGTCAGTCTGGCAGCAGTAGCAAAAAAAAAAAAAAAAAAAATGCAGATGCAATCAGAAAATCTTTTTAACCACAGAATCGACTCATTTTACCTACCAAACCCACCAACAGGCAAAACATACTCACACAAGATCTCAAAGTTTAGTAACGGCAAGCTAAACAGAACACCAGCATGTACGCGTTTGTATGTGCTCTGGACCAGAGTTTGGAGAGGCACCCACTAATCTTTGTATCTCAATCCTCAATTAAAGGTTTATGATGTAGACTAATTAATTCATGTTTTATTATTGATGTTACATAGGATGGCTTCATTTAAATTAAAATATAAAAGCCTACGGCCAGGAAAACGTACTAAACGCGCAAAAGTTTGTGGACTCCCAAAATTACATCCATGGTTATTAGTATAGGAGTTTGTCCCCAACTTTGCTGCTACAAGTGTTTGTTCTACTAAAGGGCTTTCCACTAGATTTTGGAATATGACTGTGAGGTCAGCTTCTAACGTTGGACAATAAGCTCGGGCTCACAGAGCTGGGGTCAAGGTTCTGTGCAAGCCAACCATGTTCTCAATCAAAGTTGGCAACCCAATTCTCTATGGACCGTTAGTTCTTCTGCCCCTGTGTGTCTACGGAGAGCTTTGTGACATGGTGCGTTACCATGCTGGAAGAAGCCATCAGTAGATGGTACACTGAGCTTATAAAAGGAATGTCAGTAATACTCAAAAGACAACAACCATGCCACATTCAAAGTCACTTATCACCCCTCATCCCTATGCTGATGCTCGGTTTGAACTTCAGCAGATTGTCTTCTACATAACTAAGTACACAGAGTTGCTACCATGTGATTGGATGATTAGATATTGGTTATCGCCAACTACCAGCTGAACAGGTGCACTGGTCATAGTGTGTGTACCTATACACCTCCTTGTTTCTACACATAATTGTAGAAATACAAATGTAAATTTCGTCACGCACACATATACCCGATAGAAGCATTTTGTAGTTCTCCAATTACAGACTGTACTCCCATCTGTTTCTATATGGACTTTGTTCGCCCCCTTTACTCTGTTCTTTAATGGGTCAGGACCCCCACAGAACAGGTCCTGTTTAAGTTTTGGATCATTCTCAGCACTGCAGTGACACTGAAGGTTCAGGGTTCAAATCCCACCTCTGCCAAATTGCCACAGTTGAGTCCTTGAGCAAGGCCCTTAACCCACAAACTGCTTGGTTTGTAAGACTGTATGAGTCGCTTAATGTAAATGTATTAGTTGATCAGACACAGCAGTGCTGCTGGAGGTGGAAACAAGGAGGTGTACCTAACAAGGTGCCTTGTGACTGTGTTTATACATTGGAACCTTGGAAATCGGACTTAGTCGGTCCTGGAAGATCCCAGAAGTCAGTATCCAGTGTCAGACACACCCTGAAGCTGGGTCATACACATACGGGTTTTATAGATGTTATGATAACGTTTGAGTTTTTGTCCAAAATTGGGAAATAATCACATTAATAATCACAATGTTTTTAGTAGCTATTAATCCTATTACTAACATTAGATGTAAATGTAGCCAATAACAGATTTACACAGCCGATTTGTTTTCCGGATTCTGATTTTCTTTCTGTCTAAAGAAATAAATGACAGAATACAAACATAACTGCTAAATAAGTATAAACAGGAGCTGCTGGCTTGTACCTGGATGTATTGTTTCGCTAGCTTCAGCTTTGTGACGTGAGCCACCCAAATATCAATCACTACAAACTTGCTCAAACTGTTTTTTAATCATAGCCTTGGTAAGAGCCTTTAGCCGGTTAAGTGCTCAGCTCACTGATACATACTGTAAGCCAGTGAATGAAGAAAAAACCCAAATAAAAGACAAACACATAAAGCAGGCCACAGATGCACAAGAACCGAAAAATAAACCAAACCATACCAACCAAGTTGGGACCAGGAACCAAACACAAAGCGGCTGAGCAAAAACGTTCAATTTTAAAGCTCCTTATGCACATTAAGTGAATTCTGAACTGATGCAGCTGTCGCCGTTACAAGGGCTCAAGCTAAATGTGACCGGAGTGGATTTGATTAGATGAGACTCATCAGCCAGTCACCGGTCACAGCAGATCCGAAGCCTGGTTGGTCCGGTCGGTGCCTCTCTACACATTAGGCCAACGTGACATTTATGTACGGGTTCTATGCACACTCACGTCCGCAGATATCGATGCGCATGCACGCGCACACGTGTACGTTCCCTCTAGATGGCTTTTTAATGCCTGGCTACAACTTAAAAAACTAATTAATACAGAAAGGAGCTTGTTAATATTCACACTCCGACTCATGGATCAGTAAGCAGCTCACTATCTTCGGCTCCTGTGTATCGAGAATCAATATCATTAGCATCAGCACATGAAAAGCTTAAATCCCATTGCATGATGTCGGAGTTAACAGAAGGACAAAACAATTAAGAAATTAAGAGAACATGCAGGGTGAAAAGGTACATCATGGTGACTAACGGGAGCCGTACAGGCAATTCAGAGCAACATGTGCACCTGCGCCGATGATCTAATTTTGGGCAAGTGTGTGTACAGACAAATAAATTACCAGCCCAGGACAAGCAGATTGTGTGTCAGTTCAGTCATTTCCAGTTGGACTCAATAGGGCTGCTTAGAGCGTTCCCCGAGAGTGACTAACCACTGTATTATTTATCAGTCGCTTTGGTTACCAGAGAGATTTTCTCACTGAAAATCTTTCAACAGTTTCATGCATCAAATCAAACTCAATCAGCAAGACGAGTCACCACCCCCTTTGCCAAAAAGTGAGAAAATGTGAAAAGGTTCTTGTGCATCTACTGTCTCATACAACTTTTTTTTTTTAGTTCAGCTACCCTTCTCTTTTAGAACATTGGTTTGAACTAGGGTTGGGTATCGAAACGTGGTTCCAATTCAGAATCAGTTCCAAGAAACCAAGAACCCGTCGGGTACCTGTTAAGAGAATATGGATTCTTAATCTCGCTGAACGGTTTGGCTCCACTTTGAGAAAACGAAGCAGCAAAACATCTAAAGCACCGGCAGGTTCAAGAGTTTCAGGAGTGCACCGGGTTCAGCCGCCTGCGCTTAACTTCAAAGTAACTTTCCCTTTAAATGATTAACGGAATTAATTCAGAGAAGTTTGGTGTTTCTAGGCCACTGTTGTAGTACATTAATCCAGCAACGTCCATGAAACCAGACTGAGAATAATTTTGCTTTGAGACATGATTGTGGTAAATGTGTACATGGTCAGCAACAATACTCTGACTGTGGCACTGTCCAGGTAAAAGTATTATGGGTGGTAACTAGGGATACACTAATTGATCGGCCGTTGACCCAGTCAGTCTCATATAACCGATTCTGTGCCAGTTAAATAGCCACACAAACAGCCAAACGGGTGGAACTGGGAAAATGCAACAGCTAATAGAAATGACAGCAACCGCAACAGCCAAAATGTGAATTGATTTCACTGAGCTGCTCCAGAGGACGGCTGGCCAATCACGGTCTCTCGATGGGTCTTGTACGTGGTCCGATTGATTAAGCGTGGTGATGAGTGATGTCATCACACAAGATCAACGACAAGTAGACGTTGGCGCGGCCAAGGCAGAGAAAGAAACGGAGAGAGAGAAGCAAGAACTGAGGAACAAAAGAGGGGACACTAAACGTAGGTGTATCGTAACCATAGCGATAAGGATGAGCACAGTCACCATGACGACGTGCTTCCTATGCAATATGAGGATGTAAAAACACCCCCCCCCCGCCAAGCAAACAAAATTACCTCTTTCAGTCCAGAGGCTACTACAATTACTCCATAAAGTGTGATGTCTGAATCACACGCACACATACGCACGCACACACACGCACACACACACACACACAACCCTGGGAGCAGGTGTTCGAAAGCAAAAACATGATTCAGCCATTCAGAATTCTGGCCAAAAAAATTTTAAAAAGCCAGTTATTATTGTTTCATGAGCTTATAATCGGTGCCATTTGTAAGCCTTGTATACAACTTAGAGCGTTAATCTGATTAGCTACTGGCTATCCTCAGAAACTCAGTGAGAGAGTAAATGAGAATGGGTTCTAGGGTAGCCATGTTTTCTACAATATACACACTACAAAGCTGCAAGAGTCGGTTGGGATTCTAAAATACAGTAATGCTTCAAAGTTTTTCTACAACCTTATGCCGGAAAACATTGGGATGGAATGGAAACTGCAAACAGAAAACAGAAAAAAAAAAAATACCACCACGGTGCGTTTCTTACATTTCCTTTCAAGTCATTGCATCCAAAAGACCATTAATTCCTACATTTCAGGACTGCAAAATACTAAATAAAATAAATAAATTAAAAAATAGGGAACGTACGGCTAGTAACGAGATAAACAAAATAAGCATGTGACTTCAAACAGCGGATCGTAATCGTGATCATTGAGGTTCTGTCAACAAAAGCGTGAGAAAAATATTTGAGACTAATAATCTCGCTAGATAGTCTGGAAGGGCTTTGAACATTTCTCCCTCTACAGTGCAGGAAGGGCAAGGGTGCAAGCCTAAGCTGATCTCCGTTCCCTGCATGAAGAACCATCATTCATCCAGAACTGCCAGAACCAAACTGGCACTTTGTCATTACGTCTTATGTATATTACATATTAATATAGGAAAATAATCCAATATTATGCATGGCTGGAGGGAGGGGTGGATAGAGGGATAGATAAACAGACAGACAGAAGTACTTTATTCATCCCCGAGGTGAAATTTCAATGTTGAAGCAGCCATTCACATAACGACAAAAACACAAATGTAAATACCAAAAAAATCTATTATTTTTTTAAATCCATATCTATATCCCTCATATCTGCGAGTGATAGAAATCTGACTTATCCGTAGGACTTTCTTGAGCAGCTGCTCGCTACAAGTCGTTCCACAAGATTTCGATTAGACGAAGGTCAGAACGTGGCCATTCCAGAACACGACCTCTATTTGCTTTAACCATTTCTAGGTCGGGCACCTTATGTGCTTAAGGGAATGTGAGTCATGCGGCAAGACACCAGCTTTAAGTTCCAACTGGAGGACAGATGTCCCGACTTTTACCGTCCAGGGCTTAGAGGAGTATACTTTACCCCACAAATGAGGTCTGCACCACAAACTAAATCACAGCGTGCATAAGAGTGAGGGAGAAAGTGTGAAGGTGCTCACCTTTGTGCTGGAGCTGATTATAGACTTGCCACAAAAGATGTATGAGCCTGGTGCTAAAAATGCAGCACGTGAATCGCACCTGAACCGAGCCTCCATCAGTGTGTGTGTGTGTGTGTGTGTGTGTGTGTGTGTAGCTTATCTATTATATTCACTTACTCTGAGTAAGGTCAAGTTGCCCTGCCTTTGGTAAACTAAGAACACTCCATCATAATCACCATTATCACACACAGGACATTGGAAAGTGGAGTAATCATGAAAGGACTAAAGGAGGACAAAGCAAATCCAACCACAGTTAAATCATTATTTTTAGTCTTGCGCCAGCTCCTAAAAGCCTGAACTGAACGAGGCGGTCTCGGGCGCATGACTCACTGGCTGTACCTGGTGACGAAGCTCAACGCCACGCCTTACAGATCCATCTTTTAATGAAAGAAATACAAAGCAGGACACGTTCAAGCAGAGAAAATGGGCAAACGATTCCGCTGCTCTTGGTGCCGTTGCAATTTGTCATTACGCTGTGCTTACCTATTGTACAGCTGTTTCCGCATCGGGTAAACTGCGTTCATTGTAACAGGCTTTGCAATCCATCATAGAAAAGTCCTTTTCTTTTATACGAAAGCTGTTCCTTCTGTCATCAGGTCCAGTCCTCACTCCATTACTCCTACTTTGTAACTAAATACTCGGTTTCGTTTATATTTTGTACTACTCTCTTGTTTTATATTCTCCATTTTATTATGCTCTATGCAATATTACAACAAATATTTGAAAAAAGTATGATTCTACACATTATCACAGTTTTTTAAATTGGGATACGTCCTCTCTGTTTATATTTATTGGAGCCTTGGAATTTGGAATTCACACTTCCAAAGACTGTGCATGTAATCCTGTGCTTCAAACCCAAAGGAAGCAGAGGTAGGGTGTGAGCACCGGAGTGCCATGTATGCTTCATTACATGTATGCTCTTTTAGAAATACATATACATATATTCGATCTACTGGTGCGGTTTAGTATGAAAATACCCCTGATCAACCCCCATCCCCCACACATCAGTGCTGGTTTCATCTACTGAGGCTGATTTAATTTCCTTGTCAGACAATTGCTTTTGCTATAATGGAAATCGCCTATACCTGCTTCACAATGTGGATTAGAGAAACAGTTCACGTAAATAAAGCTGGAAAAAAAATATATTAGACGGCTCAGGACCCTTTCTTGGACCACATTAGAAATCTGCAGGTTGTTAATTCACCCCCTTCGGTGATTTTATCTGAAACATTTGCATTTGGGTATAGAGGGGTTAGACGAACTGAAACACCTGTCATTTTAGAGTGGGAGGTTTGCGACGTATCCACGAAGAGCCACGGTATCCAGGGTAATGTCATCATACCACCAAGAGGGACGAACCACATCCAACAGGGGTACACAACTGTGGACGCAGGAGGAAGCTGTCTGAAAGGGATGTTCGGGTGCTAAGCCGGATTGTATCAAAAAACAAAAACAAACAAAAAAAAAACAAAACATAAAACCACGGCTGCCCAAACCATGGCAGAATTTAAATGTGCACCTCAACTCTCCCGTCTCCACCGGGTCAATATACACGGCCGGGCTGCTATAGCCAAACCTTTGTCTAAAACCAGGTGTTTCAGTTTCACTGTCCAACCCCTGTATATGACATGTTAGGTTTTAGGTACGACAGTCCCACACTATTCTTTAAAAAATTCCTGTCATTTGATCTATAGGTTTTAATTTTTTTTTTTTTTCTTGTTATACGTTTGTCATTTTGATCATGTATACCGTGATACCCACTATGTTTTGTTGTGTAGTTCGACATGTACACACATAGGGCTGATGTGTGGGGGGGCGGGGGTTATTCAGGGGTATTTGAATCGGTTATATGTCAAAAGTGGGCGTGGTACCCCTCTGACTTGTGGAATATGCTATTTGTCTAATGCTTGTGGTGATGCAGGAAACAGGACGTTAACCAAAATGGACAACAATAGTTGCAGAAATCTGGGTGGAGTCTGCATGTCCTCCCCCTGTCTGCGTGGGTTTACTCCAGGTACTCCGGTTTCCTCCCACCGTCCAAAGACGGGCGTGTTAGGTTAATTGGTGTTTCTAGAGTGGGCCTTGGTGTGTGACCGTGTATGTGTGTGCGACGCCCTGTCTAGGGTTGTTCCTGCCCTTTAAGGATTAAGTGGAAGATAAAGGATGGATGGATGGATGGATGGATAAATAGATATAAAAAAGGTCAACTCAATGTTTAAATATTATAGCAATACCAGTTCTGCTTTAAATCCCAGTTTGAGGAGTTATAGTTTTCACACTGTGCCTCTAAAACTGCTCTTGATAAAAATGTCACCACTTAAAAAATATAGTTCTCATCACATTTTGGGCCAAAATATAACTTGAGCCCTGTTTACACCCCAAAGCCTACCTGAACATTGTTCCTAACCATGCGCATCCCTTTACGAACAGCGTACCATTTTTTTTTTGGCCCAAAAGCTCTAATCGTCTCCAAATGGTTTCTAGAACATAACGAGTTTTGTACTCAAGTGGCCTCCACGGTCACCAGATCCAAATCCAATAGATGCCCCATGGACAAATCTGCAGCTACTAAGTAACGCTATCAGAGAAAAAATCTCAGCGGAATGAGATGGTACATGGTACATGTTGAATCCATGCCACATCGAATTAAGGCAGTTCTGAAAGTACAAAGGGGGCCCAAGCCGGTACGAACAAGGTACCAAATAAATTGGCTGGTGTGTGCAGAAAGAAGAGAAAGACTAAACAGATGGGACATCAGCACCCTGAGAATCGTGCACTCAAGGGCAGGCTCATGCCTGGCTGACTTTTCTCATATCTCCAGAGCTCTTTCAGGAGAGGTGTGTGTAAAAGGCACTGAGAATGACGGATGTTAGATATTAACAACAAGGCTGCCGCTAGACCTCCAAGGGCACAACGTCAATTATCGGCTGTGATGCATTTCCCAGTTCAGGTGCGGCTGAAGAAAAGGGAAAGTGATACATTATATAACATGAAGATCAGCTCATATTCTCTCTCTGGCTGTGCCTGGTAGCCAATAAGCACAAGATGGATCACGCTGGTAAATAGGAGTAGATGTGTGGGAGATCTGGGGATTTTGTAGGCTTTTTCATGTCGTTTTCAAAGATTTTCAACAGAACACGGCAACTAAACAAATTTCTCGATTAATTTTCAAATAGTGACGCACCCATGCCAGTACCAGGATATCGGGTCCGATGCCGTGCTCCCGTACTCGTAGAATTACTCCAATACATGTTAAACAATGCGAGTACATAAATGGTTATTTCACTTTTCTAAAAGTCGGAACGTGAGCATTATCTTATGAACTTAAAACGTGGTCTGAAAGCGATTGTAAGGATTCGGGAGCCAGTGTCGGCAAGTCCCCAAACGCAAGTGGATGTACTTGTAGGTGTGATAAAAAGGATGACCAGTGCACCCTTATTTTAAAGTAGCAAAGTAAAATCTTTTTAACCAGTTTGTGTTTTGCAGTGTGAAGCCAGACTAAAAATATTTTTAACCAAGCTTGAGTAAAATGCACCTGAAACAAAATATCTAGAATCACCAACTTGTTCTAGAGCAGTGGATCCCAACCTTTTTCCTCCTCCATTTGTAACGGAGCACATCGTATTCGAATCGAGAAGCATTTTCGTTAGTGTTTACAGACTTTTGCCATCCACGGACAACCAGTTTGAATAAACCAGTGAAAGTGACTACAATCCAAACAGACCATCGTGTATTTTGCAGTCTGAACAGAGTCTAAAAATGTGAGGATTTGAGAAGCAATTCTCATTTGCCATGAAGACACACATGTATATCACAAACACACGTTTTTTTAAAAGTCTCTTACTCGTACTCTCAAGTGGCTGCAGAAGATCATACAGATCAGAATCCTACACATCTGGCCAGCGACATGAGCCGGCAAGGTGAAAAACGGTCGTGGATTTATCTTAAAGCTTTCCATGATGGTGCATAAGCAGGACTGATAAAGCATCTACCTAGCATCTAGCAGCTATCTGTGGCTGTTATTCTGACTGCTATTACCAGGAAGCAAACAAGATGGTTATCTAACGGTCTGTAGCAGAATCGAGCAAAGTAATCATTTTCCTTTCATCATTTCCTTATCTGAGCTTCAAGTACTGTGTGAAAACCCAGTTGTGTATACAGAGAGAGGGAGGGGCATATGTGTAGATCTCAAAGAAATCCTCAAAGAAAAAACTACATCCTGCTTTAAAATCGAATCTTAATCAGTTCAATCATGCAGCAAATGCACAAAAAAAAGAAAGTCAATGATGTTGATGTCAATGATGAAGTGCAGCAGGAGATCGATTTTATATATATATATATATGACCAACTTTAGGGGACATTTCATTGTGGGAGATTTCTTTTTGAAGTATTGCCTAATTTTTGTGAGCAGTATATAAAATGGGAGCTGCTGGTCTTTCAGTGAGAAAAAAATCTCACACTGTGGGCTTCCATCATCAAACTTATTCTGCCCTGCGTTCCTTTTTAAGAAAATTGTCGGTGAACCTGGCAGCACAGTGGCTCGGTGGGTGGAACTGCTGCCTCATAGCGAGAAGGTCCCGTGTTCAGTACCAGAGTGGACCGGCCTGGGTCCTTTCTGTGTGGAGTCTGCATGTGTGGGTTTACTCTGGGTACTCCTGTCTCCTCCCACAGTCCAAAGACATGCTTGTTAGGTTAACTGATGTCTCACAATGGATTTGCACCCAGAGTTGCCGGGTGGGCACCGGCTGGCCCGTGAGCCCGTGTGGATTAAGCGGAAGACAATGGATGGATGGTCTGTGACCCCATCGTACTGACCAGGCGTCTTTTCCAGTTACTTGACCAGTGTCCTCTCAATGGCCAGAAGAGCTCGGCTGCTTGGATGACCCTGGCCCGTTGTGCTGTGGGTGTAAGACTTGAGCCTTTTTAAACGGGAGGGAATCTTTTCTCCACCCGCAGACTAACGCTAACAGTTAATACAGCTGAGGCATAGCACCGTCCGACAGCGAATTAACGAAACGAAGAACTCGAACAAATTAATGTTGAAATTATGTCAGACTGGAACAAGGAAACACTACGAATGCGTTTTATTTTACAGTGCGAGAAATTATCAATGTAAACGATCGAGTCTTTTCACCAAGGATTATGGGTTACAGTTTGTCTTTCGTCTTCACTTGCAAAATCCACGATGAAACTGAATCTCCCAACGAATAAGTGATGGTGTAAATCTTAAAACAGCTGTCAATCAAAACGGGATTCACCCTTTCGACTGATCCTCCAATCATAATGCTGAGCTCCTGCTCAGCGTCCAGGCCAGTCGAGTCCCGCCCACAGCTCCATCCACCCCCAGAGATGCTGAACATCCGGGGGCGGGAACAAAATCAGGTCATTTATCCACATGACCATCAAGTTGAGGCAATGAAAAAAAAAAAAACTAACTACTAACTAACATACAGCAGGGAGGGAGGTGACGTCACTTCTGCTGACCCAGCAGCTACACAAATAAACAGAACAGCTCTTCCTTCATCCCGCTCGATCCGTCAGAACCCAGGGCCACCCCCTGTTTCTACATCCTTCCTCCCCTCTCCTCCTCCCTGTACTGTAAATATCAGCACAGATATGGACAGGAAATGGATAGATTGCACTTTATTGCAATGCCCAGCATGCAGAGACGGGCTGAAAGAAAAGTGATGTCGCATGTGTGCACATACATACGCTCACTTGCCATTTTATTAGATACACCTTGCTAGTAACTGGACGTAAATGTGTTTGTCAGCGCTTATGCATGTCTTATCCTTATGTATTTATATAGATATATCAATAATATACAGTTCAGATTTTTCTTCGATTTTCATATTATCTCGGGTCACTTTGCCTTTTGGGTCTTTTAGTTTATCTTGTATACTATTATTTATTTACCTATCTATTTTTTTTATAATTTTTGTGTGTGTGTGTGTGTGAGTTTATATGGGTACTTGGGAATTAAGGGTTTTAAAAAAAAAAACGAGGAGGCTGATCTCTCTCTGCTCGCTGTATTTATTTGTATGTTGTAAGCACTCCAATGAAACACGTTTTAAAAAATAGTGCATTTAATATTTTCTTCATGGTTTAGTTTGTCGGACAAATGAGTGAAGCTCCACATGGAATTCTATTATTGTAAATTCAATTTAAACATAGCTAAATTAACCCAATAACACAACAAAACACAGCTAAATTAAAACATTACAAAACTGTATTATTATCTGTGACAGTACTGGTGAGCTTATTCATGTTCCGGCTGTTGTTTTTTTTGTGACCAAAAGTTCAAGACGATTTGTTTCCAGCTTGAGTGTGTGTTGTCTGAATTCCCTCATGTTCACTCACTGCTATATTATATAGAATACCCCTCGTTTTTGGTTTCTCTCCCTTTTTCCCCTTCCTCTTTACTTATTTCCACTGTGTAATTTTAACTAGCCTACTTGGTAGCGTTCTATAAACCTCTTGCAGCACACTTTTATATCAGCGTAAGAAACTCTGACTGTTGCATAGCAACAATTTGTATATAGGTGGAAGTTACTGTCAGTATTAAAGCCTGTTTAATAAGAAATTGAGGGATTATTTGATTTATTATTTAGTTTGTTGTAAAAAAAAAAAACAAACAAACACTTGCAGTTAAGTTTGTGTATTATTGCGAATAACTTCATGGCTGCGATTATCTGCGGCACTCGCCTTGCGCCTGTGACCAAATCTAGATGTTATTCGCTTATTAATCATGTGCAAAAAGATACAAACACACACACGTACAAACAAACACACACACGAATCCGGTTAATGGGACCACATCGGGACGTGATCGTTTTGGTCCGACCGGCTGGTCGGATTAAACGAACATGCCCTATGTTACAAGACACACACAGACACACACAGACACACACAGACACACACAGACACACAGCAATATATATATAAAGATGTAACTGTAAATGGATGAGTAGTGTGTAGAGGTATTGTGTTGTAAATTATTAGACTGGATCAGTACTGGACTTTTTTGTGGATATGGTAGATATGCACCATTCCCACATCATCAACGAATCAATGGTGGTCAGAGATAAAAAGATACGGGAGTAATGTTCTACACAGCTCATCAGTCCAGCTGCAAGTGCCAGCGTCCATATAAGGATATTAGCAACGGAGAAACACTGATGTCTTGGAGACATCAACAAAAAGAAACGTACTTACTGGAAAATATGGGAGCGTGTGGAAGTTCTTGTGTGTTCGGTTGTGCGCAGTATGTTGTGTCTCGTCCTGCACTTTGTGCTGGAATGTGAAATATTTGGGCCCGTCTCCTCCCAAAGATGAGTTCAAGCAGTGCTCCCTCTCCACAGACAGCCAGAAACATGCACATATCCAGGCTTACACACACACACACACACACACACACACACACACACACACACACACACACACACACACACAAAGACAGAGTGACACACGCACAGACATGCACGTACATACAGAGACAGACAGGCAGACACACAAATACAAAGCCAGAGAGACACAAAGAAATGTACGCACAGACAGACACACACACACGAATATAAAGACAGACAGACACACACACAAAGAGACACACACAGACACACAAATACAAAGACAAACGCACAAAGAGACACAGATACAAAAACAGATAGACACAGACACACAAATAAAAAGACAGAGACACATGCACAGACATACACGTTCATACAGAGACAGACAAACAGACGCACAAATTCCAAGAAGCGCACAGACACGAAGCGCACAAATACAAAGACAGACACACACAAAGACATGCACGCACAGACACACACACGCAGACGCAAATACAGAGAAACATACAGAAAGACACAACTGCAAAGGCAGACAAACACAGAGAAAGAGACACACACAGATACAAAAACAGATAGACACAGGAACAAACACAGAGACACACACACACACACACACACACAAATACAAAGAGAGATACGGAGAGTATGTGACTGATCTTGAGATAACCTTGTGTACAGATGTACACCCCCATCACTGTCAGTGTGATGTTTTCGGTGATCATACACCCTACTGAAGAGTTAATGTGGTTTTAGACTTTACACTTAAGGTGCTTAACGTCCTCGAACCGTACCGACGGGCCGCATGGATCTTGCGGAATGGTGATCGACGATCAGCACCTAGCCCAAACGCACAAATCGGTCCATCGTTAGCTTTAAAACAGAAAAGAAAATGTACATGGATGTGGTGATGAAAGAGACCTCTGGCCTTTCCCACAGAAAAGAGACGATCAATATAAAAAACTAAATCCATTACGATTTCCGAACGACGTTACACATATTTCAGTGTACGTGATACCGAATCAGTTTCTAGTCTCATTAACGGAACAGTCAGAGTAAAAAAAAAATAAAAATCAGAAGGAGAGAACACGGCAGGAAATTGAGTAAATGAAGGACGAATGAGTTGTGTGCGCGCACACCTGTAACAAGGACACAATTACAAGCGCCAGGTTGTGCGCGCCAAGCTTTCGTACGCGTTCTGAACCGTGAGAGAGCGCCAAGCGCAAGGCGACTGCGCGCGTAGTCATTCTTGGAAATGTTCTGTGCACCGAGCAAGTCAAACAAATAATTGAGTGTGAAATTAAAGTGTGGGAGACGAGAGCCATGCTGCTGTGACACTACACAACTCCGCTTGTGTAGCAGCTGCTCCGGACCGTTTCAACACACAAATCCCTCGGCTATGCAGCGCTTGCAGTAACAATCGATTAAAGCTCTGCAGTTTACGCTACCAGGTTTGGAGAGCTGTGGACTTTCGGTGTCGGTTTCCTCGCATCGCCCCGACTGCTGTCCCGCAGAAACGCGTTCTTTAGCCTTAATGTCATAGCTGAGGTGTGTTAGTGATTTGAAGCACGATTCACAGTGCCAACCGGGATGAGTGGCTCAAAGTGGACCCTTACACTGGGGTCAGTAGGAACTTCGAACTTTGAGTTGGGATATGAAAGTACAACCTTTAGATTAGTAGCCCAGAGCCTAAAGCACCAAGTTACTTGTTGCTGTGATGATTATTAATTCTTAAAAACTGAAACAGCACTGGATTACACACGGGTCCTAAAAGAGACAGAAATCAGAAATGATTGTAATAATTATATTATATTGTGTATAATAATAATAATAATAACAACAACAACAACAACACACCGCGTACTAAATTATTACGCAAATGACAATTCTCCCTGGATTCCCTAAATGGTCGATGCAAATGACAGTCAGTATAATAAAAGTCCTCACCTGTTGGAGTGCAAATCAAATTGTATCGGTACATAACGGTATATTCTTCAAAAATAATTTTAAAAAATACAAATAAAAATGCACAGCAAACTTTCAAAGCATTGTCTAGGTTGTAAAGAACTGAAAAAAGGTCATTTGTTGAATTTGCAGCATTGGGAGGTCACATTCACTGAAATCAAAAGCTAGTTCAATCAAAAACATCCTAACAGGCCAAGTTACATGTTAACATAGGAAGCCCTCTTTAATAATCACCTTCACAATTCTTCCATCCACTGAACTTGAGTTTTTGGAGAGTTTCTGCTTGAATTTCTTCGCATGATGCCTCCCAGAGCTGCTGTTTTGATGTGAAGTGCCTCCCACCCTCATAGATCTTCTGCTTGATGATACTCCAAAAGGTTCTCTATAGGTCTGAGGTCAGGGGAAGATGGTGGCCACACCATGAGTTTCTCTCCTTTTATGCCCATCACAGCCAATGACACACAAGTATTCTTTGCAGCGTGAGATGGTGCATTGTCGTGCATGAAGATGATTTTGCTCCGGAAGGCATGGAAGAAAGTGGTCAGTCAGAAACTCTCTATACTTTGCCGAGCTCATTTTCACACCTTCAGCCCGCCCCCCGCCTAAAGGGGCCCACCAGCTCTCTCCCCACGAGTCTGGCCCAAAACAGGACTCCGCCACCTCATTGCTGACGCCCCAGCCTTGTTGGGACATGGTGGCCATCCACCAACCATCCACTGTTCCAGCCATCTGGACCGTCCAGGGTTGCACGACGCTCATCAGTAAACAAGACTGTTTGGAAATTAGTCTTCATGCATGTCTGGGCCCACTGCAACCGTTTGTGCTTGTGAGCACTGGTTAGGGGTGGCCCAATAGTACGTTTATGCACCAGAGCAAGCCTCGAGCTTCGCGGTACTCCAGAGGCACCAGCAGCTTCAAATACCTGTTTGCTGGTTTGTAATGGCATTTTAGCAGCTGCTCTCTTAATCCGATGAACTTGCCTGGCAGAAACCTTCTTCTTCATTCTGCCTTGATCTGCACGAACCCGTCTGTGCTCTGAATCGGCCACAAATCTCTTCACAGTACGATGACCACGCTTAAGATTTCGTGAACTATCTAATGTCCAAGACACCGCACTATTTGACGCTTTTCGGTAGCGGAGGGATCCTTTTTCTTTCCCATGTTGCTTGAAACCTGTGGCCTGCTTAATAATGTGGAACCTCCTTCTTAAGTAGTTGTCCTTTAATTGGGCTCCCCTGGTAAACTAATTATCACAGGTGTCTGAGATTGATTTCAGTGATCCAAAGAGTCTCGAGAGACACCACCATCCATGAGTTTAATTAAGGGACAAAGAAAATGTATCTTTGATACTTAAATCCAATTTGCATAATAATTTGGAACGTTGGGTAATAATAATAATAATAATAATATTTCCTAATATTTCTCCAAATCATTTTCATATTATATATTTCAGGGATATTGGACAGAACTTTCAGCAACCGGAATTCAGTTTTCGCTTCTTGTACACAGACCCAACACAGACACAACTCACACACACACACACACACACACACACACACCAAAAAAACAGACCCAGTACACAACAGTCACACCGAACACACACATCATACCCTCAACACACAAACCTAACAAACACACAAACCTAACAAACACACAAACCTAACAAACACAACACACCCCACAGACCCAACACACACAGTCACTTACCACAACCCCAGCACACACACACTCCCAACACACAGACCCAATACACACCAGCCACAACACACGCAACACACGCAACACACGCAACACACACAAGTAAATAACCACAACCTCAACACGCGCACATACGCAACACATGCGCACAGAGCCACACCAGTCACACCCAAACACACCCCGCACGCACAGGCATGCACACACACACACACACACACACACGGGCCACTGCCCTTCCTGCTCAGTGTCTCAGAACCACACAGCCATAAAGATGTAAATGGTTTTAAAGAGTATGTCACAAAAAAAGAAATTCCTCCATGCTTACTTGTTTCGATGCCACGCCATCCAAAGTTTATTTGCATATCTGCAGTTGATGGAAATTCATAAAGGCCCCCAACATTTCCAAAACCTTCGGATTAAAACTCTGCTTTAGTCATTAATGAAAGAATCAGTGGTTTCACGGTTTTATATCTGAGAACTCCTAACACGAGCTCTCAATCTTTTTTTCCCAATCAATTCAAATGCATAAATCAGTCAGGGAGCCACTTCAGCTTATTGTTGCCATGCTGGTCATTTAATACCATGACAACGAGGTAGTCGGGGTAACTAGCACAATGGCACACGGTGCACCGAGAGAGAGAGAGAGAGAGAGACACCAAGAGAGCAGGAACGAGATAATCAATGCATCACGGATGATAATGGCACTAACAGTTGTGTTGCTGTGCTTCCGGAACAGTTCATCTCCAAGTTAATTATGATATTATGTTTCCACCATCTTATCAAATGACGCATTAATTGCATACAGTGGTACCTCAGTTGTTTCAGACGTTGGTGACGCGCCGAGTCCCGAAAACATTCACAGTATTTAGCAGACGCCCTTATCCAGAGCGACTTACAAAAGTGCTTTAAGACGTCAGAAACATAGTCCAGTCTTAATAATGAGGAATCAAACAGGAATACACTTCTGAAACTGTAAAGGTTGTGTTTTGTTTTTGTTTGTTTCACAGTGCAAATTACTCCCATAAGGAATCATATCAATTGAATTCATCTGTTCCATAAACTCCACACTGTATAAGGCACAAGTCGAGCATTAATAGAGTTGGATTGTCCAGGATCTCCCTGACCTCCCTGAAAATCCTTTACAAGTTAAATTCATCATGAACTGAGGAGTTTAAAATCGTCTATACTGCATCACAGCGGAACCTCTTTACAAACTAACACTTACATTAACCTACAGTTGGCCGAAATCATTAACCAAAAGCTTATTATAAAATAAAGTGCTTATAAAAAGCAGACAGACCACAGACCTCAGAATGAGACACGGCCACAAATTCAGCAACTCGTGTCCCATAAAGAAAACAAGAGCAGATGATGAGAAGTAATACCCAGGTGATTCCGAATTCGGAGCTGGAACACGTGTGATCTTATAGATTCAGAATTAGCCAAGCTGCATAAAAAAGATTATTACTTTACTATTAAAACCTCAAAACTAGTTCATATTGGCATAAGAAAATTAGTCTATTCTACTATCAACCATCAGGCTCAACCCATAAAAAAAAAACAAAGCCTTTAGCTACAAATAAATATTCAGTCATGTGCATGTTATCCAGACAACAAGAACACTTTAAATACAAAAGAAAAAAAGATGTTTATGGACACAATGGTGTTCATATATGAAAGGACAATAAAAGTATTCAAACAAAAAGTTATGTGCAGATAAAAAAAGCGATATCATATCAGAATCCTGATCATGATTGAGGTTTTGAACGTGTAGCACGTGGCTTTTGTGAGGATGTCCGTATGGGATAACGATAAAAGGATTAATGTTGCTAATATCATTATGTATTCATTTTGAAGACGTTAGACCTCATTGGTCCAGAGAACCAAGCGAACCCGATTTTCGAACATTGGGAAGTTGGCCTTTGGTTTTTGACCAGACCACATTTTGTGGTTGAATTGAGTTCAGGCGTATTCCAAACGATCCAATTACGGCAAAGCTAGAGGGAAGCATCACCAAACCAGGTCCGTACCATAAAGTGATTAGCCTTACGCATTTAGCAGCGGGTCACACATGTCACCTTGTGGTAAGTGTGCTCACTCTTACTCCCTTGAACCCAGACACACTGAGTGCACACTTGCCTCTCGAATTAGCACTCAAGACGCTACTGCGGGCGGGTGTCGAGTGACGCCACGCCCCGTGTGTGCCACAAAGTCGCGCAGTGGGCTGAAAAATTGATGAGCGAGGGGGCTCATGAGTAAAGGGGGCATCAATTTCTTCAAAGAAAATGACCTTGAGCGAGGATTCGGTTCGGCTCAAAAAACGATATCAAAGCACGAGCCTTTTTCCCAGAAAGCGCAACGATCTAAGAGCCAGTGTTTGCTGTTCCACAGGCTGTTGTGAAAATCAGAACTAAGAGGCCATTATCCTACATTAGAGCGCTTATGAATCAAATTTACCCAGACAGAGAAAGCACTTTCTAACTGGCTTTGCCACTGGCATGGGCATGCGCACTCTAAACCCACTTCTGGGCATCGCTACAACACTACATGTTCTCACTCCTGATATACCCAAACAAGTTTCATGTTCCATACTGGTCCATCCATAAGCTGGGTTATGCTGGTTACTGCCGGTAATGGCTGTAACGGTCTTGCTGGTAAAACTGGTTGGCCAGCGTAAAAGTGTCCAAAACACAATGTGATGTTGGCATTTTAACGCAGGAAGCAGAGTACCTCTTTTAAAGTGCAGCGATTCAAATTTAACCAGCAAGTTTAAACAATACACAACTTCAGCCTTGTTGGTGAACAAATGTTCATTTTACTTTTATGTAACCATTTCATTTCATTGGACACCACTGAAGATATTGACGCTCTGACACATTGGGAAGTCTTCGGGCTACGGCTTGTAGAACAGTTTTAATTTACTCTGTCCTCAAAATAACAACCCACAGCCTTTAATGCCTAAACGGCTGTCAACAAAGGTGAGTACACCCCTAAGTGAAAATGGCCAAATCATGCCAAAAAACGTCAATACTTTGTGTGGCCACTGCCATTTTCCAGCACCAGTCTATTTCCAAAAGCCAGCCTCTGGATACGACACTGAGCATGTGCACTCAACTTCTCTGGCCGACCATGGTGAGGCTGTTCTGAGTGGAACCCGTCCTGTTAAGCTGCTGTATGGTCTTAACCACCGTGCCGCAGCTCCCTTTCAGAGTGTTGGCTTCTGATCTTCTTATAGCCTAACTTCCAGTGGCCAGTGTGAGAGACACAACTGCTCCCGAGTCACACCCGAGACCTTATAACACTAATGAGTCACATAATACCAGGGTGGGAAACTGGCTAACTGGGCACGACCACTGGGCCATTTTTCCTTAGGGTTGTACTCACTTTAGTCGATACATTAATGGCTGTCGAGTTTAGTTATTTTGAAGGCCCAGCAAATTTACACAGTTATACAAGCTCTAATCAAGGTGTCACATCTCTTCAGTGTTGTACAGTGTTGCATAACAAACGACCGCGTAAAACGTTCTGGCTTGTAACATCATCGGAAAAACCTGATTTGAACAAATACTGACAACTCACAAAGGCTTCACAAACTTTCAACCACTGTGTATACGCTACGTAATCCTTTAAGGGAACGGTGTTCAATGTGGCCGTCTAACCTTTAGCCTGGAGGGAACGGAATTGGTGGAACTGGAATTGGTGCGACTGCAGATACATTCACCATAAACAGAGTCGCACTGTTTTGTGTAGCAGTGCCTGATCAAAGGTACACCGTGTATTAAAGCTGGCTCCTTAAGGGACGCTGCAATCAAATGTGGCCCCACGACCAAGAGAAAAGACGATGGACAAAAGTCATAACTGCATTTTGATTCCACGAAACCTACTGTCCACGCCATATGGCTGTGCAGTGCTAAACCTCTTGTAAGCACATAACTAAGGCAGCTCTGCATCTTCAGGCGGTTAATCATGAGGATTATGAGACTCGGACCATCTTAGCACGTCGTGAGCAAACGTGACACCTGCTTTACGCTTTCCACGTGTGGCTTTGACGTAACCAAAGAGCTCTGGCATGTGCACAGAGGGGAAAAAAAAACCTTGATTGTAGATCAGTAGCTTTGCTGAATGGGCAAATCATTTGTGTGTGTGATAACATCCCAGCAGGATAAAGTACTTCACCGGTTCGAAGTATGAAGGAAAGGAAAGAGTTTGCCTCAAGGTGAGACGGCAGGATGATTCACGCCGAGCCTCCATTTGCGTTTGATGTTATTAAAGTAACCGACAGTTGAGTCAGGTGACTGGGTTCGATATAAGAGTGTTATAGTCGCACAGAAGTTGTGCTAATGCAACACAAAGTTAAGGGGTATTTTCAAGGACTGTGTGCAAACGTGGCGTGAACGTGTCAGAGATATTACTGAAAACACACGTGACCACCCGTCTGAAACCAAAACACGCTAATCCTTTTTGTTCCCCCACAACGTACCTGAGCTGTAACGATTAAGATGATGGTATGATGGACCTGACCCCTTTGTATGAAGGAAACCAAGAATGCATTGAATGAGTAAAAGTGAGACGGTTTATTTAGTTGGTTATAGGTGAGAGAGAATATTGAAGGGTGGAGTTGCAAACAAGGTAGTGCTACTTACAATAGGACGGCCACAAACTTACGAACACCATTTGCAGCTAGGTACCAATAAGTAAGAAAGTAGAGCAGGGTAGACACCCAGACGAACGGCAGAGTGATGCGGACTGCGGTAGCCTAGCTGATGGTCCAGGGTTCAAATCTCAAACCTCTGCCAAGCTGACACAGTTGGGTCCTTAAGCCACCATTGCTTGACTTGGAAGACTGTACGAGTTCTAAATGGCTCTGGATAAGGCCAAGAGTTGGGCAATGGATTGCATGATAAAGAGAACACAGGGGGCAACAATGGAGCTGCATCGTAACGCCTCAAGTACACCTCAGGTACTACTAACATTATTCGATGATCATTCTCCGTATTAAAACACTATTCAGATCTTACCACAAACTGTTGAGGACTTGTAGTGCACGCATTCCAGGACGGCTAAAAACTGTATGATGCACCATAATCGTCCCAGACCCAGGTCCCAGGTCCTATGAGTGAATCCACAGATGTAAAGCGACAGCGTTTCCCCAAAAGATTCGAGCTCTGAAATGAGTTAAACCTGTTCTGCTAATCAAGTCTGACTGATCCCATTTAAAACGGTCACGCCGTATTGAGACAGACAGAAAGCAAGAGAAAGATTGCGGGGGGTGTAAACGGCTCATTAGTGTCAAGTAGTGCCGACTGCTGCCCAGTTTTACACTACGGCCACGCAGGACAGAAATAATTTGGTAGGGAGCAGATGAGGCAAACATCCAGGAAGCCACAAAAAAAAGAGCAGTAAGTAGGTTAATAATGGTAGATGTTCCCAGATTGGAAGGGTCAACTTGGGAGCCAGATGAAGAAGTCACACTAAATATTCACATTTGCAGCATTTAGGATGACCAAGGGTCATGTATTTGGGTGCAGGCAGGATAGATTTGGAATATAATGTTGCCGAATGAATAAATGAAGCACTGGATCGGAGTAACACTAGCTGTACTTCTGCTCCACAGGAGAAGGAACGCTACGGATAAAAAAAAAAAAAGCTTTGCGGATTCCTTAATTGTCTCAGTGTGAGAAAGCAGCACGTGTGCTATAAAATGTCTCGCCTGCACATGGTTACCATTAGCATTCCTGCTCACAAAAATAGGGCATAGTTCATCATTATGAAATACTGCTTATAGTTTTTGAGAGTAGTATATATAAAGCTACACGCCTTCCAGTGTCTGAGGGTTAGGGTTCAAATTTAGCAACGTGAAGCCCAGGTGTGCATTTGCAAAACTTCACCCCCTGCCCATTTTGTTCCCATGTCCTCTCTGGTGAGCCCGACCAGGATAAGCAGTAAAGTAAAATTGTATGCTTTTATTATAAATTAATGTATTTAGTCACTTAGCTGACACTTATCCAGAGCTTATCCAGATATATATGGTCTAAAAACTTTTGCACAGTACTATATATGTATATATATATATATATAGTATAGTATAGTATATATAGTACTAAAACAAAAGTTTTAGACCACTGCTAGATCCGTTGTCTTATCTCTGGTATAATGACCACACATAACATGGTGTCAATGACTGCAAACATTTAAACCATGGACATGTCATTTTATAATCTTCTTTCCCACTGATGTTTATTCAAGTCTGTCAGATTTAGATTTGTAGACTTTTCACTCTGTTCCTCTTTCAAAAAAAAGTGGTTTCCAATCAGCACATTCCCACACACTGAGAAGTAGTGTAAGGCTTACATCACCATTAAATTACATATACTGACATTTTAGCAAGGGTATATAGACCATGAGCAATTAGATCAGTCTCTTTTTAAAAAAACAACAACCAGAAACTACAGGAAATGTGTACGAATGGCAAATATGTGCTTCTGCTTGGATTGTGTTCTTATCTGTACAATACAAATCCCATCTGTGAATAAGGGCGTCTGCTAAATGCAGTAAATGTAAATATTTAGTGCGAACCCTTCATAGGGCTCCCAAGTTGACCTCTACAGTTTTAATAAGCTTAGTCAGGAATGGTTTTTTTGGAAGGGCAGTATCCAAGTAACCATTTTTTTTCCGACAGAGATCACAGAAAAAAGGTTACGACACTAAATCTTAAAGTTCAGCGGCATAGTGCGTAATGAAGAGACAAAACCAAGTTTGACATTTTTTGGGCCCAACAGTCAACAATATTGTTACCGTACCATTGATAAACCAATGCATTAAATGGTTTCTAAAATCCGAAGACTTCTGCACAGTGCTGCATGTCGTTTGTGCTCCTCTTTCTCAGCATCTCGATTGTCTGATTGAGATTTTTTTTACCAAAAACTGCGTCTTTTTAAACCAGTGACTGGATGTGAGTTTATATGAAAAACAGAGCAATTCTGACTAGAATAGAAATAGAGCATGAGAGAGGTACGCCGAGAGAGAAGAGCGATAAGTACAGACACAAAAGCCACTTTTAAAAGGTCAGGCTGCCCTTCAGATGCCCAAAAGTGCACGTGATCCAACACTCATCAATTCCCAGTGAACTGAGAGTTGGCGAAGGGTTAGTAATGCTGAAGGCTCACAGTGCCTGTGCTTCCTGTACAGTGGCATGATATATTAAATATTAAGCACGCTGCCCTTTGCAGTGATGGCAGTGGGGAACTTGTTTAGATATGCTGGCCTTTGAGACACTCCCTCACTCCCTTTGCCTGTCCAGGACCATAGGAGAGCTGGTGCCTAACCGGAGGCGCAGGGCACAAGGCACTCAAACACTAGGGGCACTTTAGGGACACCAGGAGGAATCTGGAGTAGCAGACTCTCCACCCATGAAGGACCCAGAGGGATCGAACCCCAGACCTTCTTGTGGTGACAGTGCTACACACCGCACGCATACGTAACGTTGCCATAAAGTTGTTGTCGGTGCACTTGATGGCAAAGCATATCAAAACCAATATACAGACAAATATCAGACCTTTCTCTCCACAGCCTTAGCTTCCTGCTAACAGCATCAATAATTCAACTTGATCCACTGATCTGCTTGACGGGTTTCCCTGAAGAGTCTGCAGCGTGATTCTGGCCTCGAACTACTGCCGTATTACAATGTGGACCTATTTAGGTTTAAAACACTCACAACCAATCAGGCTAGGAAAGGAGGGCGAGTCGCTTGGGGACGCAGTGATCTAGTGTTCGACCACCACTGTCGAGAAACTTTGTTTTCCTGTAATACAGCGCATAAACTGGGACTACCGAGTAACTCAAAACTAGGGGTACGTCTTCAATCGTCCACTTGTTTACTCGTTTACCAATCACTACATAGTGTGGGCCATGTGGAATTCTATATAGGACAGAAGCACAAACAAGGGAACTTGGCCAACCGCAAACTGTGGCCAACATAGCAACTTGCTGAAATTCACTGGGGTTTAAAGCAGAAGATGCTGTGGTATGGTAACAAACGTTAAGTGCGGTCAAATTAATTTTCATTTATAAAAAAGAAAAAAAGATGTGAGCATTCCATATCACTAAAAGCATTACTAAATATCCAATTACAGAGCCGTGTTGGTTGGCCACTAGTTTGGACTATAAAAACAGCAGGGGGAGAGGAGCACGGTTTGCTAAAAGATCTGATCAGACCAAAGTTCCTGTCCGAGACTCATTTTTATTGCATTTTCGTTCTCCTTCAACCGTACTGCACACAAAAATGATGGGATATTTCATTAAGTTTTGTGAGCAGTGCATGTCTGGTTTCACGCTGTCAATCATACTTGGAAGTGTCCCTGCGAGTCTCATTCTGATACAAGCTGCAATTTACAGCCCGACTTCAAAGCAGGTGCTTCCAGCTTCGAATCATGAAAGACTAACACAAAAACGCTGCATACACACGCAAAGACGTGCGCCAGACACTGAAAATGGATGGTGAGAGCGTTTGAAGCAATTTCACTGCTTGCAGGTCAAACAGATTTTGACATTCAAATTGGATAGAAATTTCGAGCTGAAATAAACCTGGCAAAGCAAAAGCCGGTTTAGAAGTAGCTCTTATGGAAAGTTAGTGGAAATCGGATTGAACAGAAAGTGAGGTTAGGATAAAAATGTAACTCAGGTGTGCAAAACAGGTGAGAATCCAACCATCGAAAGCAAACTCAGACGCCAACACACCAACCTTGAGGTACTCCAGCGGTATATATTAAAAAAAAAAAAAAAAAAATAAAAATCTACCACCAAAAACTAAAAGACATTCTCCAAATCTTAGGAAACATCTCAGCAAGAGCTCATTTTCCAAAAGATAATTCATGGCACGCTGCTCAAATCACAAAGCACCAAGCATGTGTGAGGAAACAATGGAAAATAAAAAAAGTATTGATTGATGTTTGACTTTATTGCTTGTTTATTTGGCTTTTTTTAACGTCCCTGTCGGCATCAGTGGCCATCAGTCAATGCCAGTTTAGAGTAATCAATAAACCTAACGCGCATGTCTTCGGACTGTTGGAGGAAACCGGAGTACCCGGAGTAAACCCACATAGACACGGGGAGGACATGCAAACTCCACCCAGAAGGGACCCAGGCTGCTTCACCCTGGGATTGACCCCGGGACCTTCTTTATGTGAGGCGGCGGTGCCACCCACCGAGCCCCCCCGAGGTGCCCATATTTTACCTGTAAACTTCTCTGTTATTAAACTCGGTTTGCACCACTGTAATAATAAGACTAGGTAAAATGGAATATGCTGCTACACAAGTTATAATAATAATAATACTAATAAGTTTATTCATATAGTGCCTTTCTAGTACCCAAGAACACTTACACAATACTAAATAGAAATAAATAAATAAAATAATATTTTCTAAAAAAAAAAAAACCTATAAATGGGAGGGTGGGAGAAGGGAAGTATTGAGAAAAGTATTCAGAAACAATATGGGTTCTAAGCTGAGTCTTGCAGGAAGACAATGAAGAACTGAGCCCAAGAGCTTCCACAGTTTTGGGGCCCTTACGCTGAATGATCTACCACCGGTAGTGACCACAGTATTGTGGGACCTCCAGGAGACCAGTGTGTCAGGACCTGAGTGTTCAGCTTGGGGTATAAGAGTGCAAAAGCTGTGATAAATCGCCCAGAGACGGACCATTAAGGGATGTGTAAGCCAGGACCAAGCCTCTGAACTGTACTCGCAGGGGGATGGGTAACCAGTGAAGTTGATGGAGGACTGCTGTAATATGAGCTGATTTTTTAGTACGTGAGGACCCGAGCAGCTACGTTTTTGAACGTATCGGAGTTTAGACTGATTTAATGCATCAGTGTTTGACACACAAGCTCATTATCTATGATTTGTCTTCAATAGTTTGTCCGCAGTACCACCAGTTCGGTCAAGCTCCCGATACCATGATTTGCTTTTTCCGCTCTTATGCACTGTAAAGAAAACGCTACAGCTCGAATTTCATAGCCATTGATTCATTCAGACCGGCTTTGTCTCGTGTCGGCCTGGTTTGTGCATGCACATGACTTTATTTTCCTCTTACCTTGACCCCTGGAGTGACTCCGTCTTCAGCTGTGCTTTGTCCATTCTGAGAAAGAAAGAAAGAAAGAAAGAAAGAAAGAAGTGCATCGTTTAGAGGAAATGCGAGTTGGTTCTGACATGCACTCATTCCTTTGCACAATCATTACTAACACGAAACAAGTATGACAAATTGTCCAATGTTTATACTATTAGAATATTAACATGACCAGAAGGCATGGTGTCATATCTGTGATTTCTTTGCCACAAGGTAAAAAAAAGCCGGATAAACATCCTCTGTGGGGTAGTTTCATAGTTTTTTGGCAGGGGTAATAAGTGGGAGCAAAAGATGTGTGTCTGTCACTGCAGGTGAAATCCTAGAGTCCAATCACAGTGAAATAAGAGCATTATTAGGACGAGCTGTCAAATCGTCGGGAACATTATAGTTATAAGTCACTGTGATGCCGTGTGTGTTAACAGTTACGTTGTGTACAGTTATATAGGATGCTCAGGGAGACTAAAGTTTGGGTATTATTTCTACAAATCTTTTTTTTATAGGTAAGTAATGGCGCTCTGAATTAGGTGCAGAGGTCTGACTGTACGCACGGTACGACTTTCCTACGACAGAGGAAAGTACTGCAGAAGGTCAGGCTAAATTTTGTTTCTTTAACGTTTATTTAAAATGCTAATGATTGGCAAGAAGGAGCGTTCGCGGTCATATGGGTCTACCAGCAGTGGCACAAAATCCCAGTGTACCGGAAAGTCTCCAGAATTGTGGCTGAAAGTCGCAACAGGGACCGGCAGCATGTGAATAAAACTCGCCTCTCTTCAAGGCAAAGATTGCCTGGATCTAGAAGGCCCTTCACAATCAATTTCTGATGGAATACTCCACATGGAACCGTACATCATGGGCATCCGGGGCAGAGTGGCAGGTGAGAGGCAAAAGTTGCCCAGTTGCAGTGGGGAAAAGACATCAATTGGACTGTTCATGACTGAAAATGCGTTATCTGGTCAGATGACTGTCGTTTTCTGTCCGTATGAATGACGTTAGACCTCAGGAAGCCTGAGTGGTTGGAGGAGGTTCTGGGGGTGGTTTAATTACACAGAAATGGGCCCTTTGGTTGAGTAAAATTAAACCACAGTGCCTACATTGCTCATCATCTCACCGAGGAACACAACATTCCTAACGCTAATTACCATTTCTCACGTTCACACGGACGGCTGGAACGATGAATGTTGAAGCACAGTCACATCTGGGTTGGAACGACAAATCCACATTTCTCTAAACACAAGAAATCTTTCCGAACACCACAAGTCGTTTGATGGCTAAACCTTTACACAGAAGAACTTGTCCAGCACTGAATCACAGCTGTTTCTTGTGCTAGTAGAGGTATTACACATTATTACTGATGCTTCTTTTTTTTCCTCAGGCGAGCTTTAGAATATCAGTTATAAGAGGCACTTGCACAACTTCCAGACCGCAGAAATTCAAACAAGGCATAACATGAAATAGTAATGAGCTAAACAAGTACACGATTTGCTTTCCATTTTATTTATGTCCGTCCCATCACGAACATCTAAACCTCAGGAAAAACCTCATTTTCGGATTTTAAACTTGCGCAAAATTCTTTTTTTAAATTGTAAAGATTTTGATGCAAAGTACATTTTAAAACCACAGAGAACACAGAAAACCCCTCCCATTTGTCACTACATAAAATCAAACCATATGCATGTTTAGCCCTGCTAGGGGTGATCGAGCAACATTGGGTCCCAGTACCTCTAAAAGTAGGAATAAAACGTTTTTTGTTGTTGCTTTTTTTTAAAAACAGGGGTTCACCTCTGCCAAAAAAAAAACGTTAAAACAAAAGCATGATTTAAACATAATATCATAAGTACCACAGCGCCTGGTCCAATTTCTCTCTCCTTCACAAGTGTTCAAATGAGTTCAAAATTAATGATGAAATATACGTGGCTTTTGTTGTTTAAGGGAAAAATAATAATAAATCCTATCAACTAAGAGGAAGGTGCCAACATTGGGAGTTAACGTGCTAAATATGTTTAATACGGCAGCGACGAGATGAGAGTAGAAACCGGTGGGAGCTTTCTCAATAAGACGCTCCTTCAGTCCATGTGCCATATGATGGGTAGAGTTCTTAATGAAGCTCTCTTTGCAACTCTAATATGCACATTATTGTTGGTGAGCATTCTCCTTACATGTCTTCATTTGCTTAGGAGTTACCCTGGGTTCCTGTGTGACCTCACACACCATGACAAGCTTTGCTCTGGGGGTGATCTTACTCTATATGTTTAATTGAGTAACCACAGTTTTGAAATTGCTTAATTTGTACCGGAGCTGTCTGACTGTGGCTTTGTTGGAATCCAAATCCTTAACAGACGGTTATGGAAGCTTTTCAAGTCTGATGAGCACCAGTTTAGCTTATAGCGTGATGCATCGCCACTATGAAAGATCCATTTTTCTTAAACAAATGAGTCAAAAAATATTAAACTGGGCCATGTATGTGGTTCTTTTGAGCTACGTTCAGGACTTGAGACCCTGACCAGGACCAGGTATTGAAAACCTGACGACACTTTAGTTCCATTAATGCTGAACCGCAACCTTTAAAGCACCACTGTACATAAAACACAAATCTCTCAGCTGCACCACACATGAGCATCGATAAACAGTCAGTCTGTCTCTCTGTGTCTCTCTCTCTCTGTGTCGCTCTGTCTCTGTGTCTCTCTGTGTCTCTCTGTGTCTCTCTGTGTCTCTCTGTGTCTCTCTGTGTCTCTCTGTGTCTCTCTGTGTGTGTGTCTGTGTGTGTGTGTGTGTCCCTGTATGTGTGTGTGTGTGTTTCTGTGTCTGTTTCTGTGTCTGTGTGTCTCTCTGTGTGTGTCTCTCTGTGTGTGTCTCTCTGTGTGTGTCTCTCTGTGTGTGTCTCTCTGTGTGTGTCTGTGTGTGTGTGTGTGTGTGTGTGTCTCTGTCTGTGTGTGTGTGTGTGTGTCTCTGTCTCTGTGTGTGTGTGTGTCTGTGTGTGTGTGTGTGTCTGTGTGTGTGTTTCTGTGTCTATGTGTGTGTCTCTGTGTGTCTCTTTGTCTGTATGTGTCTCTTTGTGCGTGTGTGCGTGTGTGCGTGCGTGCGTGCGTGCGTGCGTGCGTGCGTGTGTGCGTGTGTGCGTGTGTGTGTGTGTGTGTGTGTGTGTGTCAGGTTGTCACAAAGACATTTCATGGTGCTGGCATCGTGGTTCCAGTTGACAAAAACGACGTGGGCTACCGAGAACTTCCTGAAACTGACGGTACCGAATCATCATCATCATCATCATCATCATCGTGGCTGGGCGTGTCCCAAACCACTCCCAATACTCTAACTATACTCGGTTATATACTCCTATTGTGCTTATAGACTGCACAGCTCTGTAGAACTAACACCATGCTTATGAATGACTGAGCTTAGTGAAGAATCATAGGTAATACTCACATCCCCCGTACCGTACCGTACCGTACCATACTCCCACACCTCAGAGTATATTTTATTTACGTAAGAAAAATCTCCTGTGGTATTGTATTCGGATTTCTTCTAACCGTATTCATGGAATTCTTTCGTGTTGTTTGTTTTCGATTTATCATACAGGCTGTTAGCAGGTTAACAAGGTCTGATCCTTAGAACTTTTAGGGGTTTTTCCCTGCCACTGTTACTCTAGGTTTGTTCAGTTAAAGAGACAATACTCCATTATAGAAATAAATACAGATATTAAAATGTGAATAGACATATGTGTCTGTGTGTGTGTGTGTGTGTGTGTGTGTGTGTGTGTGTGTGTGTGTGTGTGTGTGTGTGTGTGTGCACAGCCGGTCTGAGGAAGCTGTGTAAGGCTATAGTGGAGGCTGAGGATGATGATGAGAGGATGAAGGCGTTTGCTCCGCTACAGGAGATGATGACGTTTGTGCAGTTTGCTAATGATGAGTGTGATTATGGGATGGGGTACGAACTGGGCATCGACCTTTTCTGCTATGGTTCACATGTAAGTCTCTCACACACACACACACACACACACACACACACAGACCTGTTGGCTCCTAACCACTGAAGAAGAGCTGAAAAAGAGAGAGTGTGTGTGTGTGTGTGTGTGTGTTGTATATGTATGACTTTGTGTTGTGTGTGTGTGTGTGTGTGTGTGTGTGTGTGTGTGTGTGTGTGTGTGTTGTATATGTATAACTGTGTGTGTGTTGTATATGTATGACTTTGTGTGTGTGTGTGTGTTGTATATGTATAACTGTGTGTGTGTGTGTTGTATATGTATGACTGTGTGTGTGTGTGTGTGTTGTATATGTATGACTATGTGTGTGTGTGTGTGTGTGTGTGTGTGTGTTGTATATGTATAACTGTGTGTGTGTGTTGTATATGTATGACTGTGTTGTGTGTGTGTGTGTGTTGTATATGTATAACTGTGTGTGTTGTATATGTATGACTGTGTGTGTGTTGTATATGTATGATTTTGTGTGTTGTATATGTATGACTGTGTTGTGTGTGTGTGTTGTATATGTATGACTGTGTTGTGTGTGTGTGTTGTATATGTATAACTGTGTGTGTGTTTTGTATATGTATGACCTAATTGTGTGTGTTGTATATGTATTGCGTTTTGTGTGTGTGTGTCTGTGTGTGTTGTATATAAATGGCCTAATATATATATATGTGTGTGTGTGTGTGTGTGTGTGTGTGTGTGTGTGTGTGTGTGTGTGTGTTTTTGTAGTGCACTACTTCTCAAA
>JAUZST010000451.1:730-14794 GCA_034779995.1 Parotocinclus haroldoi
CATCTGATCACATTCCTAGAGACCCTACACAACACACTCATTCCACCAGATCAGATAGATGGCCCAGAGCAGCTCAGGTATGTTGTCATTTGGGTTCATAACTGGTTCATTGCCCACCCACACTTTTCAGTTGTTTATCTCCCTCCATATTCTCCATTCCTCAATCCTATTGAGGATTTTTTTTTCTGCCTGGAGATGGAAAGTGTATGATCTAAATTCACAAACACGTATAACCCTTCTCCAAGCTATGGAAGATGCATGTGGAGCTATAGCAGTTGATGCTTTTCATGGCTGGATTCGCCATTCTAGGCGATATTCCCCCCTCTGCTTGGCCAGGGAAAACATTGCTTGTGATGTGGATGAGGTGCTGTGGCCTGACCGAAACAGAAGAGAGGATGCAGCATAGTTCATTATTATTTTTATAATAATTTTACACTGAGCACATCAGTGTTCAGCTGGTTCTTATAAATGTCTATTCATTTGGTGGTTTGTGTGTGTCATCTGAAAACAAAACACAATTTTGAGAGGAGATAACATTGTTTTGAATGTAAAGTTTAATTTTTAGGGAGAATTGAGGGGTTTTGCCCATTGTGTGTGTCTCTTCTTGATTTGTGTGTAGAGTTCTGAGAGAAAAATGTGCATAAACAATTGAGAAAAACTGTAATAACCTGCACTGCACTACTGTCAGTGTCACATACATGAAGCTTACAGTGGGACAAAACATTTTACTGTAAGGCAAAACACATAAAACATTACTGTAATGTAGTGTAATGTTACAGTAAATATTTGTTACGGTATGGTACTGCTACATTTTTCAAGTGGGAAGTTGTGTTCACTGCTATTGAACACAACAGTAATATGGGGTAAAGCAGTATATTTCATGTTTACTGCACATTATTGTAATTTTACTCTGCACCACATAGGATTGCAAAAAAAACCATCAGAGAGATGGAAGAGGGTCCCTTTTTTACTGCGCAACAAGAGGAAGACAAATGGGTGTGTTAACAGTGTACAGTGCTATATTTTCAGGTAGGGTCACAGTGATCTGACTTTTTCTGTACTGGAAAACACATACAGTGTGAACTGTCAGAATGAAAACCATAAATAAAGCCATTTGACTATTTTCGTCATAAACAATGGTCATGAGTTGTTATTTTGATGACACTGAGACCTATATTGACATAATTACTTACTTTCGAGGAATTATCTATCAATTTTGAGGAACGACACACTTTTGCAGATTATCAACTAATTGTACTAACTGTTTTGATGAATGCACTTACTGTTGTGCAAATGTTAATAGTGATGTGAGAAATGTATCAAATCGACTGAGAAAAACTGTAAAACTTTCCTGGCCTTTTATTCTTCAATAGGTTATATTTGCCATCACTGATTAAGAACTACACAGCTACATACTAACTCAGGTATTCACCTTTAGACAGCAGACACATCTTTCTCTGAGAAATAACCATGTCAACAAGACAAGATCTCTTTATTGTTCAGTTTTTAGTAAAAGTTTGCAGAGCTGTTCGGTACAACTCATCCTCCTGGTTGTCTGCTGGCATTATCGCAATACGCTATCCATTCTAGTATCTTGCTTTCTCAATCTAAAGGCCAGATAACTGCTCTGTCAGTTTTCATCTTGTGATAGGCAAGACAAGTTTATTTGTACAGCACCATTCATACACGAGGCAATTTAAAGTGCTTAACAGAATAAAATAAATCAAAAATAATAAAAATCAAATAAAAAGAACTTAAAACAAAGTTAAAAGTACAATTAAAATACCGTCAAAAATATTAACCTAAGGAAACAGCTTAAAATAATAAAATCTGAGATAATAATAATAATAATAATAATAATAAAGTAATTTACACTGCTGGGATGGCAGCATTAATGCAGAAAATAAATGGCACACAAATTACAAAGACATGGCAAGGAAAAAGACGGCATGGTTTCTGGACTGGCCTGCCTGCATTTTGATCAATTTCCCATCATCTAGGCCATTCTGACCTAGCTGTTAGGAGGTGTTGGAAGAAGAGGTCACAGTGACAGCATTCACACATGTCCAACAGTCTTCAGACGACCTAGACTGGCCACCATCTTTATTTTTTGTCAGTGGCTGTATATTACACAAATTAAATTAAACTGATCATATAAAAAACTTTAAATGTCTTATGTTCAGACTGTCTGCAATTAAATGAAAGTCAATGTAAACGTAAGAAACACTGCATTTTTATATTTCCAATTTTCTGTTTGGTTTGGGGTTGTACAATTATACTGTTACATTACAAACTGTTATTTTTTAAATGGGTTAGACAAAAATCTTCAAACATCTTGCTTTTTGTGGTGCATATAAAATGTATCTTGTATTCGCACCTAATAACCTATAAATACCTGGAAAGAATTCAAGAAGAGCTCACAGTACATGCGGACCTCCCAGCTGAGACCTTCGAATGTGTGTGGCATTCCCACAAACACTATGTAGTGCACTCCAAACACAAACACCAACACCAGCGTGGACTTTGCCAGCTTCCTACGAAGAGAAGAAAATAAAGCCACTCTTTAAACTCATACCTTGTTAATATGCACCTAAACTATTTGAGGTAATGGATGACATTTCAGAATAAGTACAGACAGAGTAGGCACTAGAGCAAATGTAATATTGGGCTTATATGTTCTCAAAACAATGAAGTAATATCTGCACCTCCAACACACTCCCACAGAGGACTTAACGAGATCATTCTAATGATCCAACTTATATGAAATCTAGAAATGCACAACTACCAGAAAAGAACAGAGTTAATGATAATACATTTGAAAGAAAAGTAATATAAGTTACAAAGAAGTTGTAAATTAATAATATAGCCTTATGCATTGTGTAGTACATGGCTCAGTGATACAGTGTGACAAGAGACTGTCACTTTTTTTGCCAAGTTGTGGCTTTGATAGATTGCTGCCATCTGGGAGGATGGGCTGGACTGTGAAAATTGACAAAATTTGATTAAACACAGTCATTTAGGTAGCACAAATGTATGCTGTTGCCAAAACTAAATAATCATATGGTCCACAAATTACAAAGGCATGGCTGTGGAAAAAGACGCTATGGTTATTGGACTGGCCTGCCTGCATTTTGATGAATTGCTAACCATCAAGGCCATTCTGACCTAGTTGCAGCTACCTAGTGGTCAAAACATGCACACATTTCCAACAGTCTTCAGATGACCCAGACTGGTCATTCAAATGCTCTTATAAACACTAAGAGCAAAATTCTCCCTTTCTATCTGATGAATAAAAGCCAATACCAATAGCAGATGCCAGATGATTGGTTTCCCATCTACACTTCCATGGTCTAATCAGCTTGGGACCTCTGGAACTAAACTGTCAGTACTTATACTTGGAATATAACTAAAATCCTGTTCATTCAATCATTCATTCAACTGCCTCTGTAGTTTAAAAAAAGTTCTGCTTTGTAGAATTATATCATACGGAGTCTATGAAATCCCAAAGATCCCAAATAACTTTTTGTTGTATATATTCATGGCACTCTTAAAGTTTGAGAGGCCAGTTAAAGATCTCAAATCTGCAATCACTGGGCAGAAAATAAAAGTAAAAGCCTTCTGTTAAATACACAGCTCATAAAAATTAAGGAATATTTCAAAATGAATATGAAAAGGATTCCATAAGAACTGCTGCTGGACAATCTGATCCTGGCCATGTCCCATCGCTGTCAGTGTGATTTGGCAGTCTTGGGTGACCATACACCCTACTGAACGGTCAACATGTGGCACTCTCGAACAGTTTAACATGCTTCTGTTCAACCCCATTAATATGTTACTTGCTACCAAATCACGATAACTGATTTTGAGTCTCATTTGCATAATGACAACTTTCTTTGACTTTTCATTTGCTTTTCTGATGATCATGTTTAATGAAATATAATCAAATCCTTGTTTTTTTCATCACATATTCATTTTGAAATATCCCCTCATTTATGTGACCAGTGTATATGGAATGTGTTTCTTTGAGATGGCATGCCATATAAATAAACCCATACTGTGCTGGACAACGTTAAAAAATGTCTCCCAGACCTGGTGAACATAACCACATTTTCATTTTTAAGCCTCTTGACACAGTTTGGAAAATCAACTTCAGGAACCTGTACTTGTACCAGAAAGATTTGTTTGTTTATTTATACAGAACTATACATAAAAGATTATAAGAAAAAAATATATGTAATACACAGATATATAATCCTCTATACATCTTATCAGTAAATTAGGACACAAAATAAGCACAATAATTAATGCAAATAAAATTTCAATGTCACTGTACAAACCTGTACTGTTTTCTTGTGTCATATCTGCCTGCATTGGTCTCTCGGATCTTGGTTGCCAGAACCCTCACAATATTCACAAACAGGATAAAGTTCAGCTGAGTTAAAGACAACAGAGAGAGAAATTGATAGAATCAGTCGGTTGACAAATGCTTGTGACATGGTTTACATTATACCTGTTATGCTACTGTAGGAACCCATAACCGCCAGTAAAGTATTAGAACCTATCAATAATTTTGATAGCAGTTAAGAATCGATGTTGGAATTTACCTGTTCAGTAAATTATTTTGATTTAACAAATTAATTGTGCTTTGACAAGTTGTGGATTGTCTGAATGTAAAAGCCTCTGCAGGCTACTGACAGATGAATACATTAATTCAATTTAGGAGAGTTTCACAGTTGGAATATGTTTAATGGCTTTTCCCTCAATTATTTAGCTGCAGTTTGAAAATCACAAATAGCTTCCTAATTGTCCATAAATAGCTGGAGTCTTGTGAATCAGATTTCTAAGGGAGTTAAACAAGCTTTTGCTGCTTTTTCCCATTAGAATATGAAAAAATTAAAATATTAGAATATAAAAAGGTGTGAAACTACATTCAATATTGGTATTTTTATGCAACCACATTCAGAAAAGTTGGCACCGTATGGACTTTATGGAGTTTATCAGGGGATTGTATGCTTTGTTAGACATGAAGCAGAGGAAGGGCGAATAATATCTAGAGATGAAGGTTGTGGAAGTGGCACTGGAAAGAATATAAAACTACTTTCACCCCTGGGCGTAAGTGTGACCTGGAGAGGATGCCAGTCATTTGCGTGGCTGGGTAGGGGTTGCTATTGCAGCACTTTGAGTGATCCCCCAACCAGCCTCTCCTTCTACAGATACAGACAATCATGTGGCCCCCAAAATGGACCTTTGACATTAGTCCTTGCAGTTGTGGGCTAGAATATTAGATTACTGTGCCACCCGAGTGCCCATTTAAATTACTGTATAATGAAATAAATCGTGAAGCAAAATATACTACTCAAATATCCCCTAATTTTTGTGAGCAGTATATAATAAGCTACATAGATACATACATACTAAATGTTATTTTGGTTTAGCATGCTTTTTCCCCCAGACTCAAGTCTACTAAAATGTATTTTAGTTAGCTCGTATCTCATCCTGTTAATACACAGTAGGGAGCTCACTAACAAGACAGGAAAGATATATCTATCATGGAGATCCATTTTGTTCCATTTCTTTGTTCGCCTCTCTTTCAGAATCTCCTAAAATTAGAATAATAATCAAGTTTAGTTTTTCACTACTGCAAAATGTATTTGATGGAAACAGAAAGCTGAGTGTTCTACTATCAGCACTTCAATTTGTTTTCTGTAGTAACCATTGTTGTGACCCATGGCTTATTTAAGCATCTATTGATTTACCTCTATTAGGCTATTGATTTAATCTATTGATTTTGCCTTAAAAGTTGACATAGGCATATGAAAAAGTCAATGCACATCAATTGTTTGGTGACAGCATTTAGCTAGCTTAATTAACTCTGGCACAATACCGTAATGTATATTTCATAACTGCTCCTTTAAAATGCATCAAAAATAACAGAAGCACCTCATGCCAGTCTCACACAATGGGAAGTACAAGATATATTGTATCTGGATACTGCCAAACTTACATACTTGTAGGTTTTGCACAATATTTGAATGGTAGCATTTTCACCAACTAAATATTTTGAGTTTAGGAGAGCTTAAACAGAGATAATGTTATCAAACCGTAGCAATGGGTAACTTCTGTCAGCAAGAACATGTCTAACTGGCGGTACTTGCTGATTTTAACTGGCACAGTCCAAATCATCCATTTGTCTTCTTTGACAAATTACATTAATCTGAAGTTAAACATGACTACTGGGGAGGGGGCTTTTAATTTAGTCCTGCAGTACCACTAATATTCATTCAGGAATTCAACATAAAAAATCAGAACTAGGTCATGAGTTCTACAGTAGGTTAAGTCATGAATGACAGAGCAGACTTCTGTTATTTTGGTTTAAAATACCATATCTCTGTTTGGGAAACCACCCCTAAATGTATTATGTAAATAGCAATTTATTAAAAAAACAGCCAATGATTCAGCATGTTAACTCACTGCTTCCAGCTGGCAAATACCACCCGATGTTCATTGTTATGTAATAGTTAATTGTACTTCTCGAACTGAATGTTTGATTTCACAGTGTAGTAAACTTCAGTGCACTTGAGTGTATTTCTCCCATGTGCACATTCAGAAAACATTCAGTGTTTTACTGGTACTTTCAATTACCACTTTGGTGATACTTTAAATTTGATGGCAATGCTATTCAATCCTAACCAAGTTATTCCCTTTTTTGGATATTTCGAAGTACAGAATAGTGTATAGACGTTAGTTAGAAGTTCACACTAACCCAGATAGAAAATGCATTCTTATATTGATTTTGAATTTGCATTGTTCGATTTGTTGTTTTTTGCTTCTTTCCATTTGGCCATGTCACGTGAGCCTGAACTAGCCCGGCTGAGCAGTTTAAAGTTAAAAAGAAATTCTTACTTTATTTGGGGGCTTTTTTATATTACTGATTGCAAGTGTATATAGCAAAAACCAGCTAGCTTTATTTGCTGTTTAGTGAAGATACTAAACTATTTCCATAGGGATAAAACAGATAAAACATGATGACAGTAGTAAACCAAGCTGAGGTATTGAACTTTGCCCACACAAAATGCACAATACTGTAATTAGCTTGTTAGGTAAATCACACATACTGTTGGATGTTTTTTAGATCTGCCAGATCAGTAATGTCTTCAGTTCTGTTTTGTTATCCAGATTTGTGCCTGTAAATTACCTTTTGCCCCAGAGCGTTCTGCTGTTCTCGCTGATTGCCATTACAGAGCAATCGGTGAGGCGATTTATAAATAGCCCTTCATTTACGACCTGATTACAAACAGCTGCTTCTCCAGATATTTAAGTCCAGGTTCTAGCGCTGTTCGTTGCCAGGTCATCTGAATTCATTCCTGCACCCGACCAGTGATGCACACGCACATCATGGTACACTGGACGTTCGCTCGGTTAGTATGGTCAGCAGTAACATCCCGGGACTAATGGTGCCGAAGGACGCGTATGGGGAAAAACCCCCCAAGGTAATCTAGCATTAGGGATAGATTGAGGGTTTCCCGTTCCGTACTTGCTCGCTCCCACTTGAGCGCTCTGATTGAGACGCGCCCCAGCTTGGTTTCTCCATGAGCTCCTCGCACGTTTGGGCTCATACTCATTCTGTCCTTGGCACCTTTCGAGCCTCACTCTAGCCGGCAGCCTGCTCTAAATGAGACTGTGCGCTCTTAACAAGCCGTCTGTCCCCTGGTACTTGTTTTCACGATTTAGTTGCACCCTGGCCAGCTGGGGAGGTCGGTGATTTAATGCACGCGACACAGCTGTGCACTTTATTCCCTTTTTAGTTATTTTATTGTGGGTCCTAACCCCCATATCATAACAGCACTATGAGATGTTCAGATTAAGGGATTCTCTTGATCAATCAAGAACATTATTCTCCCCATCTGAATTTCTGCATTACTTAAATGTCTTCAACCAAGGCATAACAATGTCTACACTGTATTTTTGACCACAATTACTGAATAATTGGGAAAAGCATGCAAACCAATTTGTGAAATAACTGATATCACCTCCTTAATATGTTCATTGTCAGCTAAACATCAACAGGTATGCGCTGTGTAAGAACCGCACTGTGTTCTGTGAAATAGGTTGTTGAATGAAATGACAGAGTTTAAAGACTAATTTTGTATTTTCTATAATTTGTTTTAATTGTTAAGACCCGAACCTTTAACTGACGTTAATCAAATGCTTGTTAAGTGGCACTTGTATGTATTAAACTTAATCACTAAGCTAAACGTAATAATTAACGCTAATTAATCACTATAATGCTATTTACTATACAACGATTATTTTTCTGTCAAAGACCATAAGTGGTACAGGCTTAAAGAAACAATCTTACAACCTTGCATTTCAAGCAGGTGTGATATTAGACATCCAGGTCTTCTGTTAATTTCATACAGTAATAGTAGTACTTTGAAGAGCAGTCGTTTGTAAGGGTGTTTTGTCATAAGTGCATACATTTGTTTAGTTCATTCCTTTTGGCAAATAAACAGAGAAATTGACAATATCACTGCAGCTTGTTTCCTGTATTGCAGTTCTTTTTCACCTCTTCAGCGTTTTGTTATGCTGTTTCTGCCAAGAGGCAATAATATCATTTTCCCGAACATTTCTGCCACACAACAAATCAACTATGAGAACTGACTGTTCGTCTAATACACCCCACAGCTTTACATATGCTACTATAACAAAATAATCTATGTTATTTGTTGTGCAGTCTGTGTATGGCTCGGATGTTTTGGCTGATTGGTGTAAATTCCATATGCAGTTATGGAAGATGAACGGTTTGGATGTTATTTGAATAAACACTGTTGAGTTCCTTTTGGTGTTCTTTCTAACTGGTTCTGCTATTTCAAGCCATCCATCACCATGCATGAGTCATAAACCACCATGATCTTTTCCCTTATTGAAACCCAAATACCAGGTTTTAAGCTGCTGCTTTTTATATCTTAAACCTGCACTGTAATAATTAATTGCTATACCATTAGCATGTTGCTTTTCACTGCAACCTAATAATTTGATTTATTGACTTTCTACAACTGAATGTGCACAACAGATGGTGTATCATCTGCATACAATCTAAAAGCTTCCAAAAATGCTTCGGAAGTAAACAGTTTAAATCCTTAGCTTTCAAAATCATTTGAACAATTTTGAACAGCTCATTCTGTATGTATTCATGTTGATTTAAATTGGGACTATCCTTTCCAATATCAGTGAATTGCTAATATTAACCTTTGATGTGACTTTTGCTATATTGCTGCTTTCATGTTAAGTCACATGTTGACTCTGTTATTACATTTGAATTATCATGTGCTTGAGTGTTTTCAGTTTGAACAGCATTTTTTTTGTTGTTGTCTCATGGTCTTGCTTGATTTGATAAGCAAACTGCTCTACTTTCTATCAGAGTGGCATTTTAGCTCGTAAGCTTATATAAATTGACTGATATTGGAATTAGCCAAAGTAGTTGGCAGTTGGTTCAAAAATATTTAACTTCTTAAAGTGTATATAGATTCTGACTGTATCATAATGCCAAGACTGCAATTTAATCAAGTCGGTTAAATACTTGGGTACTACTTCTTCATACATCATTGTACATACAACCACTGCTACTGATTTTGCTTTTGCTGTTATAAAGATTAAATTCACAACTTTATATCAGCACAACATCCAGTGTAGCTCAGCTCAGCTTTTCTGTTGAGCTTGCTATATTAGTATTAAGCACTCTTACCTCAAGCACTCTCAACAAACTCAACTTCTGCTAAATCCCAACATCGTCTTGACATTTATTGTGCTATTGTTACATCACCTACATATGTTTGCAAAAGTGTTTTTCATCTTATCTCATAATGTAAACCCCAAACTATTTCCTCACAAAGAAAAGATTCTTTCATCCTTGCAACACTGCCTGACTGATTTTCAGTTTTAAGGATACAGAAACTGTAGTTCATGCCTTCATAAACTCCCACTTCAATTTACCGCATTACAGCTTTTTTTTTTACAGCTCTCCATCTATGCCTAAACACTATTGAAACTACAATACAGCCACACACACACACACACACACACACACACACACACACACACACACACACACACACACACACACACACACACACACACAATGTTCTGCCCATCCTTTTTTTAATTTAGCCATCTGCTTCGACATTCAATACCAAACCCTCATTTTAACACACAAAGCAGTACATGCCTGTGCCTTTGGTTACAAGTGTAATGGCTGTCCCTGTATACCCCACCTAGTTGCTTCAATCGTTTGGTTCAAATTCACTAATGGTACTTAATGTTTATTCTTTTCTACCAAGTATATTGGTTTTGTGGCACCAAAGATTTGAAATTCACTTCCTATCTCTTAAATGCTTTAAATCTTATCAAAAATAAATAAATAAAACTAAAACATTTGTGCTACCACCCTTTCATCTGTACCTGAGTATTTTTGCTCCGGTTGCTTCGTTATTTTCTAATAATGAACCAAATAAATTCAATGGTGGACACCTGGGAATGGCAACAGCCTAATATGGTAGCTCACTGCAGAGCACTGGGTTTAAGTCAGGTCTAGTGTCACATGAAGTCACAATTTACTCAGTGCTGCAACAGCGACCCCTACCTAGCAATGAGATTGACTGGTGTCCCATCCTTGTGCCATATGTTTGCCACTGTCCAGGCAAAATGAGGTTAAAAACTCTATGATGTGCCAAAGACACATTTGCTTTAAGGAAGTTTTATTTTTCTTAAACTTTTAGCCAAAGAAATGCTGTAGTTAAATGTTAAATATTGTGGAACTGTTTGTTATCTCTCATGCATAGTAATGTATAATTCTAACACATTCAATAATTTAAAAAAAAACACTGGCACCCTATATTTATCTTTAATTTGCTTTGAATAGTGTTCTGCACGGCCTGTTTAAGCAAATAAAAAGCTGGTGAATGGATTGCCCATTGAACCTAAAAAAAATTAAAGTAAAAAAATTACCAATTAGCATTATTTAGACACAAATTATAATATAGAATACATTGCACTGTAAAAATGTTATCTATAATCATGTTTTGTCTTCACAGGATGCCCAGCATATTCCTTGCATGTAGCATCTTGATTCCTAAAAGTGCGAAAGGATAATACATTATATCACTTCACATTCTAGTCTCTTTACACTTATCCAAGGATTTTACTGTACTGTTATTATACACAATCAGGTCCATTTATATTTGAATTTGTAACAAATGCATTACCCGAATTTGTTGTGTTCTGTTTAGCTAAAAATGTGTTTTTCATGTCTTTCATCACATCTTTTTTGGTTCCTTTCTTTGTACATGTACACAGGTTAGTCCTTTATATATCGCTTTCATGACAGTTTCAGTGCAGGAGGTAATTAATAACTCCAAGACTCTATATCTACACACTCACAAAAGTGTGTACATCCCTCGCATTTTTTTTAACTATTTTATTATACCTTTTCATGGGGCAACACTGAAGATATGACACTTTGATTCAATGTAAAGTGTTCAGTCTACAGCTTGTATAACTGTGTACATTTTTGTGCCCTCAAAAAACTCAACACACAGCCATTAATGTCTAAACTCCTTGCAACAAAAGTGAGTACATCCCTAAGTGATAATGGCAAGATTATGCCAAATTAGTCATTTTAAATAACATCCCCATATCATATTTCATCCACCTTTCTTTAATGCTCAATTTTTGCATGCAGAGTTGAATAGCTTTGTAGCATACAACTATAAAAGCAAGTTACCAAAGTGTATAATTAGAGTGAACCGACTCCAGACACTCAGAGTTAAGGATAGCAAACAGCTGAGACTTGGACATCGTTGCACATCCTCCCAGGCAACCTGGTTACCATGGTCACAAAATGCAAGACTGTACGTGCTTTCAGGACATTTATTTTAGGTTTCATTTGTCACTGCAGAAGTAAAACACCCAAGAACATTACATTCATTTATGGGATATTTCACTTAATCTGAAAGTTTCTGAAAGTGATTTTACTATCTGTTCAAGTACTTCTGTGATTAATGGCAACCCATACATATTTGAGCAAAGCATATTAGTTTCAATGCGTGTGTCTATCCAACAGAAATATTGGTTTTTAAGGGCTACCCATTAAACAGCAAAAATGACAGAGCTAAGCACTACTTGTTACGGCTCTGCTATCATTAGTCAGGTGCTTTGTTTTTAAAAATATACATTGTTCTATTTACAGCCTGCATTTAAGCTTGCATGCACTTCACAAGCTCAGTTATACAGACTTAATACACTTTCAGGCTTATATGTGCAGAAGAGCAAAAGCATCTCATAATGGCTGTCCTGTGATCCTTTTTGGCTTCTACACCAGGCTCTTCACGTACAGTCTACTGTGCCCAGCATATACAGTGGTTCCTTAGTGCTTGTCACTTCAGAAGGCATGTCGACTGTTGAAAACGTTTTGCGCAGATCAGTGTTTCTGACAAGGAACAATGTAAATTTAATTAATTCATTCCAGGCCCCCAGAAAATCCCCAAATGTATAAGGCATTATATGCATTAATGAAGCTGAACTGCATACTGACAGACTACATAGACACAGACAAAACAAAATTAAAAATTATCACGTACCACTTGCCACTCATATTTTTAATATATGTTTGTTTGTTTATTTAATTTCGGTATTAGCATTCAGAAATATTTCAGCCTTACACGTAGGTGCTTTGGGCCAATTTAGCTAAATCAATTAAACATATGCATGTCTTGGGATGGTGTGAGGAACCTGAAGAACAAGGGTGGGTATGCAAACCCACAGACTGGAAGAGTCCGACTTCAGGCTGTGAGGCGAGTGCGTTATCCCCTGCACCACCATGTTGCCTTATAATCTATATTCAACCACTAGCATGGTTCTCACTGTTTTCCTTTTTTGTTTGTCTGTTATCACAAACATGTAGGGCCTGTAAAGTGAAGCCACTGACTGAATGCAAATGATTACTTAACAAACACAGACAATGTTTCAGTTTCTGCTGCTCGCATTGGCAAAGTACTCTCCAGTTAAGCTGAAAAGCAGTGAGTGTGAAAGTGATGAGCCCTGTGTAGCAATGCAACCTGACACTACCATTTCACTGGCAGCATCTCAACAGCGAAACCACAGCTCTCCTTTAGAAGTAACTTCACAGTGCATTGAGCTCTGTGGTTATGGTCTCCCAGTGGAGTCTTGTTCAAATATATGTTTGGTACATGCACAAGGAAGATGTATGTCGTACTTGAGAACCAGAGAAATTGCTCACTGGTCAGGGACTGTGGTGGCCTAGTGGCTAAGGCACTGGACTATGGACCAGAAGGTCCAGGGTTCAAATCCCACTGATGCCACAGTTGGGTACCTGAGCAAGGCCCTTAACCCACAATTGCTTGGATTGTAAGACTGTATGAATTGTAATTCACTCTGCATAAGGATGTCTGCTAAATGATGGAAATGAAATGAAATGAGTTTTTACAGCTCTTTGATATATACTGCTCAAAAAAATAAAGGGAACCCTTAAACAACACAATATAACTCCAAGTAAATCAAACTTCTGTGAAATTAAACTGTCCACTTAGGAAGCTGATTGACAATCAATTTCACATGATGTTGTGCAAATGCAACAGACAACAGGTGGAGACTATTGGCAATTAGCAAGACACACTCAATAAAGGAGTGGTTCTGCAGGTGGGGACCACAGACCACTTGGTCACTTTTAAATGTTGGTGGTGCTTTCACACTTATGGTAGCATGACACGACTCTACAACCCACACAAGTGGCTCAGGTAGTGCAGCTCATCCAAGATATTACATCAATGCCAGCTGTGGCAAGCAAGTTTTCTGTGTCTGTCAGTGTAGTGTCCAGAGGCTGGAGGCGCTACCAGGAGACGGGTCAGTACACCAGGAGACGTGGAGGAGGTCGTAGGAGTGCAACAACCCAGCAGCAGGACTGCTATCTCCACCTTTGTGCAAGGAGAAACAGGAGGAGCACTGCCAGAGCCCTGCAAAATGACCTCCAGCAGGCCACAAATGTGCATG
>JAUZST010000452.1:0-17006 GCA_034779995.1 Parotocinclus haroldoi
AAAAACTTGGTTGCAAATGTATTTTTCAATGAACAAAGTTGGTAAGCAACAGTAGTTCTTGTTTGTACGTTCGCTATTTGTAGGGTTGTATAAAATGGCTATTAGAAACAGATTATACCCCTCAGGGTTCGAATCCCCGCTTCAATAAGGAACCACAAGACTGTATCAGCTGTGCGGCTATCTGGATAAGTCTGTTAAATGCCTAAACGTAAAAATGAATATAAGAAACTTCACAATGTGCTCTTGGTGTGATTTTTGCAGTGCAAAATTAACATCTAACATCCACAATTCATCCGTTACCTCATCACTGTGGCAAAACATAGGGGTGAAGACATTCTCCAGCAAGGACAGGACATGCTCATAGGCCTCAAAAAGACACGGTAACTTCTGCAGCTTCACTACACCAGCGTATGGACCCTTTGCAACTATATAAAGGGAAAGCGAGAGGAAAAGAAAAAACAAAAATAAAGAAAACGCAATCAACTGTGTCATTCATAACTCTCATACTGTAAAATAAAATTATATTATAAACAGCATCTGGAAGCTTATAGGAGTCCTAAAATGGCACAGGTTATATGAAGTATCTGTAGATAAAGGAGAAACCACGCATAACACCAGAGAAAATTCAAATCTGCACCAACAAACAATGATTCAGCAATGGCCTAATTTACTTTTATTTTGTTCCTCTTAAAACTGATTCAGATTATGGTCAGCCAAGATGTTTATTGACTGAGGATTGCTCAGTATATTTAAAACCCCAATTCCAATGAAGTTGGGATGTTGTGTAAAACGTAAATAAAAACAGAAAACGATGATTTGCAAATCCCTTTTAACCCATATTTAATTAAATAAAAACAAACTATTTAATGTTTAAACAGATAAACGTACGAACTTATGTGAAATTTGATGCAACATGTTCCAAAAGAGTTGGGACAGGGGTAACGAAAGACTGGGAAAGTTGAAGAATGCTTTAAAAAAAACACCTGTTGTTTTAAACATTCCACAGGTGAGTGTCATGATTGGGTATGAATTCAAAATTCAAATTTCTTTCTATAGCGTTTTTTTTACAACGGAGCATTGTCTCAAAGCAGCTTTACAATCTTATATTATCTTAAAAGGCCAATCCCAGGTTGAGCAAGCCTAGGGTGACGGTGGCAAGGAAAAAACTCCCTGAAAGTAGTAGGAAGAAACCTCGAGAGGACCAAGACTCAACAGGGGACCCGTCCTCCATGGGTGGCCTAGATCTTAATTAAATAAATACTTAAAGGTATATTAAATTATAGCAAAATTAGGTAAATAATTTAAATCAAAAGTATCAAATAATAAAATTTAAATTAGTAACAAAATAAATCAACTAAATTATAAAACATAAAAGATTATAAAATGAGTTCTCGGTGGGAAATCTATTGAAGCACATCATCTTCTAAAGGGAGCATCTTCAAAAGGCCCAGTTGTTGCGTAAGAAGTTTCTGATCGTGCAGTTGCATGGATTTGAGAATTTCATCATCTACAGTCCATAATCTCATCGAAAGATTCAGAGAATCTGGAGAAATCTCTTTAAGTGGTAAGTCTAAAAACCAACATTGAATGCCCGTGACCTTTGATCCCTCCGAAGGCACTGCATTACAAACTGGCATCATTCTGTAACGGATATTACCACATGGGTTCAGGAACACTTCTGGTTTTTGAGCAACATGTGCTGCCATCCAAGCAACGTCTTTTTCAGGGACGTCCCTGTTGAGCGTGACTTCATAGGAAAAGAGTGTGGGTATCAGATTGGCCTGCCTGCAGTCCAGACCGGTCTCCCATTGAAAATGTGTGGCGCATCATGAAGTGCAAAATACGACAACGGAGACCCCAGACTGTTGAGCAACTGAAGTTGTACATCGAGCAAAACTGGGAAAGAATTCTACCTACAAAGCTTCAACAATTAGTGTCCTCAGTTCCCAAAAAATAATATACTTAAGTAGACTTACTGTTACAGATTTCCTCAATGATAAAGGGATCGAAGCTGATCTTGTCGATGCTTTCTTCCAGACAGTACGTCGTGTAGATTTTCTGCACTTCACCATGCAAGGTCTGCATCTCTGCATCACTCAGCTCCGGGCACAGGATCTTATCATTGAACTCCTCTGCAAGTGCAAGCATGCAAGCATGTAAGCACACACACACACACACACACGCGCACACGCACACATGCACAAACACACAAACACACAAACACACACAAACACACAAACACACAAATGTCAACAAACAACAACCTTATACATGTCCTGTTAAAAGGTGTTTTGACAAAAGGTCTATACACTCATATACTCGTATAATATGTTATAAAACCCATTTGTGCTTTTCCACTGTATTTTGTGTAGAAAAATAAACAAGTTACATTCATTTCGTAATGAGTCTGAAACACACCAAAATGTGGACTTTGACTATAACCTATGACTATAATATATATAGTGAGAGACAACCTACACAGCACTCGGCTTGAGGCACATAGCCCAATCCACAGATAATAAATCAAACTCTGACAGTAGTTAAATAAAACTTCCCCGAAGTTCCACAAAAAAAGTCCACGGGAAAAATTGGGACTTGGCAAGCGTTCTCTACACCTGGTTTAAGAATCACATGAGAAACACAAAACTGTCTAAAACAGTAACTGGAACTGAATAAATAATCAAACTGCATTACAGATTGCAGATCACACACTTTATCACCGGTAAATGCTTAATATAATCAAGCCCAGAATATGTAAAGTCAAGATCTGTAAGCGCAGAACAGCAAAGGCCCCTCAAGGGAACCCCTTGTCTGCAACCAGGAGACAAAGCCACTGCTCTTTTCGATCAAAAAAAGCCAGTTTGGGCATTTCATAAGGATGCCCCCTAGTCTGCTCACACTAGAGACTTTTATAACACATGCTTTTGGTTGGAGACAATGGAGCAGACCCAGGGTTCAGACCCAGGACCCTTATATCTCCCTGTTGGCTTGTGAACGTCTGGGGAACCTCCACAAGGAGCAGAAATCTGTGGAAGTCTAGACTGACCCCCTTATCCTGTTGCCACAGCGACTCTCAAATTAAAAACTGGATGTAAACTGAGACACCAGAAAAAGAACCGCAGTCTATATATGGGCAAGTAAGTCCATGTTGGACTCGAAATAAAGATAGTGAGCAATCGTTAGGGATTACTTACATGGTTAATTAGCGTTCGTGCACGCCTGTCGTTTTCTGATAATTTAACCAGCTGTGTTTTTCTTTGCCGAGCCATAAACCAAGTTTAAGTTTTTATTACTTGTCTACTGGGGCAGATACAAAGCCAAAATAAATGTCATTGCACTTTTTGCACTTGGTGGAGTTGGCTTGAGTTTCTTTACGTGTGTGTGTGTGTGTGTGTGTGTGTAACTAGTGCTACATAGATATATAGAAAAATATCTAGCTTTACCTAAACAAGTGAAGGGTCATGACAGACCTGCTTAAAAAATAGCCACATAATAGTCTGCTATGTTTCTTATCATTTATTTCTTACTTCAAACGTTTTAAAGGGCCACAACGAAAAAAGATCTGGAACTATATAAATAATTCAACTTTACATAATGACCATTTACACATACATTATGTCTAATAGATGCTACAAGAGCCGCTTTAAGATTTTCCTGCGCCCTAATGCAATTACAGCGTAAAATGTCAATTTTATCTAGGACTGAGCAGGACTTACAAGACATGCACTACAATTCCCATAATTCCTAGCATCTTTCCAACAGACTGTTTCAGTCAGAGCCAGTTTCCTTCAATTCTTCTCGTGGAGTAATGGGCATCCACAAAAATTATATATCAACAAACCCGATTTAAAAAAGGACACAACGCTATAGATAAGGTAAAATAGATAAGATAGCTTGTAGCACATGTTTACTTTAATCAATTAATAAAAATACTTTATTTTTATAAAAAATACAAAAAATTTTTAACTCATTCATGGCAGAATAAAGTTCCCCTGTTGTCATTCACTCAGTCTACTTAAAATCAGCCAAACTGATTTTTATATGCACATTTGTGCCCTGTGACCAATTGGCATGCAGAAGCGTAGAGCTGTGACCCCCTAAATTCCGTTTGTGCCCCAGTGTAACAAATAACCTGGACACGACTCGCAGAAAAGGTTTAAGACTAAGCGTTTCATGAACATCTCTGCTGACTAAACCCATAAATACTGACCCACAGAGAGACAGAACTGCAGCACATGAACAGCTCCCTCCTGCTTGAGAAAACTCATGAAGCGAAACAACAGATCCTGCTGCAGGCGAATCTCCTTCAGGTCCAGCTTCAGGACCTAAAACCCCAAATAAAACATGCATGTATAATTCTGACATAATTCACAAAGACATGGATACATTTTTCATCCGATAATGTCAAATCAATTCAGAAATACATTTACAAGACTTACAGAAGGTTTCTTGTTCCGAGACTCTGCATATTTCTGTAGGAAGGGTACTAATGTGGAAGGAAGCTCGGTCGCTGGCTCAGGCTAATTAAAATAAACAAAAAAGCTGTATACATGATCAGATAATTATCACAGAGTAACCGATCAATCAAGCACTAGTCCCCTAGATCTGAACCTTTGACTAACAGACTTTCAAAGATGCGAACGCGCATGTGCAATACACTGATGAAAAAAAAAACAACAAAAATAACAACAACAAACAACAACAAAATTGGTGCAAAATTCAAGCTTAAAACTGAGGAGGAATTTCAAGTTGCGTGTCAGCACAGTGGGACTAGTTCACATCTCTGGTGCTTAAGGTCGGTGACCAGAATGTTGTTGTTTACTTGGTCTGTCATATTTGGGATTTCTTAAGAAGTGGTTGTGTTACCAACTGAGCGGGAGATACCTTAGCAAGAATCTGAAAAACACTGGAGAACTGAATGCAATAACGGAACGAAGGCCTGGACATACAGACAGAACTAATAACACAAATGAAGAAGAGCAAACGTAATCAAAGGTGTTGCAACACACAGCGACTTGGAAGGTGCGATGGATGCTGGGAAGTGCAGTCCTGCAGGACCGCGACCGTTAAACTGACTGTGTACAGTACGTAACTTTATTGTGGAATTAAACCCTGGTATGGTATTAAGAGTAAAAGCATTGATGATCTCTATAAAAGGTGCTGAAGGCTCACTAATTTCTTAGGTTAAATATGCTGGACATATAAGCTTTTGGACGTTAACCCACACTCAAAACGGAGCTGGTCCGTATCTAGGGGACTTGACCGTATAAAAGACTTTGTACACTTGTACAGGCCAATACAGATTAACTGTTTTCTAAACCTGCTTTCACAATGCCAGTAACATCTTATCTTAACTCTTTAAATCTTATCTTAAAACACTTACAGGAGTGTCATCAATGAACTGAAGCACCATATAGTTCACCGTGTCCTGTGGAGGATAAGGGAAAAGTTCACCAGTGGCAGTGACATTAAATGCTTAATTAAATCATAAACCCACAATATAATACAACTAAAAGCAATCTTGTTTCTATTAGTGTTGCTGACATGCAGATTACATTAAGCCAAGACCTACAGGCTTCAGGGTGCACCTAGAAAAAAAAAAACATCAAACACCAAACTTGTGTTCGGAAGCCAAGATGAAAAGAGTGAAGCAGTATTTGATGCGAGGTCAAAATTTCTGACTCAACACTACTCTGTAACTGGGATGTTCTTTACATACAGGGTCAGCCATGAAGTCCATGGTTGGAAGAAACACAGAGCCAGTCAAGACTTCTCGAATCAGCAGAGCCAAAGATCTAAAGAACAGACAGAGTTCATTCAAAACACCATCAGCGTGTTCATTTTCAACCACATAGTGCACGAGTGACTAATTCAAACACAACAAACTCCTTACTCACGACATCAACGAGACTTACACACTAATGAAAGCGATGTGTCCAAATAATAACTGCAGCTGCTCATAAAATAAAGAACACTCAAGGCTGTACTGCAGAATCAGACAACTATGGAAACCGTCTCCACTGAATCCTAAATAATTGGCATGTAGGACAAAGCAGCCAAACCATCCATAAACATTTATGTTTATCCAACAGTCTAATTACCTATCCATTCATGTATCCATCTACATCCATCCTACATTTTTTGGGCAGGACACCCCCCCCACCCCCCCACAGGACCAGCACAGAGCAAGTACTACTTAGAGGATAATTCTCAGGACTCCAGTAGCACTGAATTTCAGTCAAATTGAATCTCTAAGAAGGTGGATATGACTGAACAATGTTTAAAAGTCCAGCAGCACTGGACCAGTCCAGCAGCACAGCTCAACAAACACTAACACACCACTACTACATCAGTGTCATTGCAGTGCTGCATTGCAGTGATTCGCCAGTTAATTAGTACCTGATCTGTGCTGGTCCTGACCATTAGAGAACAGAGTAAAGGGAACAAATATTGTATTTAGAGAAACGGATGTACTTTAGACTGGAATAATAGAACTACAAAGTGCCGTAACAAATACAAAACCGAAAAGTATAGAACAGCCAACACTTTTGCATTGTCCTGTATATGAGTATGTTTCTATAGTGAACCTGCAGTCTGGAGCTTTGGGAGGCATGACGAAAGGAAACAGCATCTCAGTGAGCTTTCTCAAGTACTGCAGTTCATCTCTGCGACTGCGCAAAGCCACGTGAAGATCTGCACCATACTCCTCCAGCGCAGCCTGCTGCAAGTACTGAGTGCTTTTGACTACACACACACATACACACACAGACACACACACACACAGACACACACACACACAGACACACACACACACAGAGACACAAACACAGACACAGACAGACACAGACAGACACAGACAGACACAGACAGACACAGACAGACAGACACAGACAGACACAGACAGACAGAGAGAGACAGACACAGACAGACAGAGACAGAGAGAGAGACAGACACAGACAGACAGAGAGAGACAGAGAGAGACAGAGAGAGACAGACAGAGACAGACAGAGAGAGACAGAGACAGACAGAGAGAGACAGAGACAGACAGAGAGAGACAGAGACAGACACAGACAGACACAGACAGACAGAGACAGACAGAGACAGACAGAGACAGACAGAGACAGACAGAGACAGACACAGACAGACAGAGAGAGACAGACAGACAGACAGACAGACAGACAGACAGACAGACACTTACTGTTAATAAACTACACAGTAACTACACGGGCAGCCTGGCTTCCCTTCAGTTTCATTAAAAGGTGGTAATGGAATGCCTAGCAAAGTGTCTATATTATTAATGAATCTTGGTGCGACTCAATATTTTAGCGAATCAGACAATCAAATATCTCACTCGAGTGTCACACTGTTCATTCATTAAACTCAAACTCCTCCTGTGAGCGTCACAGCATGCAAAAATCTGCTTTGAAGCCCCAGACGCGGCCCTAATCGAAAATCGTTGAAGCTTTTGCGCCTCTGGGTATGAATAAATACGAGGCATTCTTTTAAGGCATTTGAACGCATTACTTTGAGCCATGTGTGGAACTTAATTGGACTGTAAGGAGTGTGGGCGGAGTGTATTTAGCATATAACAAAAACAACAAAAAAAACATCTCTTCATTATTTTCTTCATCCTGCCCAGTAACATGGCATCTCTTATAATGATTGGTCAATTACTTAGATTAAATCAGGAACCAGGAAAGAGACTGAGTTTAATAAACTTGATTAAATCAGCAAAATTATGTCTCACAGTTTATGTTAACAATTTAAAGTTTACAATGACTTTGTATTGGGCAACACAATTAACTTCTGCTCCACTGGAGGAATATAAGGGCGTATTCACACTATGAATGGCTGCCCTGTACCGTACCAGAGCTCCCGCTCCTCCTCCTCTGGTGACGTGTACTCACATTGCACTTAAATGTTCTGGGCCTGAACACGTTCACATTATCAGTCCTCCTGATGCTTGAGCTGTGCTGCGCTCTGATAATCTAATTACACCTTTCTGGGTACCTTTTTAGGTGATTGGAAAGGAAGTAACACACACATTTAATTACAATTTGTTCATTAATATTGCAATTTTTTATTGCATTTTCTAATGTATATTTAATAATATATTATAATTTTATTGTATTATTAGAGGCTCTAGATTTGGAAATATACTTGCTCCGGCACAATCTGGCTCAAATTAAGCACTGCACCGTTGTATTATTTCAAACATTTCTTTCTTTCTTTCTGTCTTTAAAAGACAGCACTGAAGCTAGAATCTTAATTTAGAGACAGTACAAGTCTTTAATAGGGATCCACGAGGTTTCTTTTTGCTTTAGCTATGAAAAACACGGCTAGTAAAAATAGCTAGTCGTACAGTGCAATTATGGCCACTCTTCCTGATTTACTAAATTTATTGAAAAAAAAAAGCAAACCACGACGGAGTAGTCTGTGAACTATGATTGCCTAATGACACAAGGCAATTTTCCCTATGCTTACATTGAGCTCAAGTTCTCTTTTAACACAAAATACATTTAATTCCATGTCAGCACAACCAGCACAAAAGCACAGGTCACATTGTCGTGCACATGAATCAGGGACTGCCTCGAGAACCCTTAGGTTGTAAGAGACACATGGCAAAGGTAGCATTCAAGTTCTATGGAACTAGAACACAGCATCACAAATGACAGCCATTATGTATTTAGTCCTATTAAACATGATTAGACAATTATTGTTTAGCAGCAATGTTAGAAACATTACATTTTAGGTGCACTAAGAGCATGTTCTGCTGCTTGAACCTTGCCAGCATTGCTGTTTCAGCAAAGCAATAATCAGTACTAAAGCAGATGGCAGAGCATCATCAGAGCATTAGCATGCCTACCTGAACCATTAATCCATTCTGAGAAGAAGCATTCAGTGCAAATCTCACAACCCAGAGCAGCCCAAGGTGCCAGAAAGTTTTGATGAGCTTTGGCTTTGAAAACTAAGCGAGCCCACTGTACTTTCATCTCCGCTTTGACATGGGCAGATAAGCAGTGCAGCTATAAAAGTAAATGGCTGTAGGAAGGCGAGCGGGTGAAGGCACACAACACAAAGTTCTAAAGAAGTTCAGAGTTTAGAAGCAAGGTGGGACTCCATTTGGTTCCTGTTACCTTTATCCTCTAGTTCACCTTTAGTTCACAGAGCAGCACCCTGCTTAACTCCACGGGCACAAGCCAATGCCTGGAATTATTGCAAAAGGGCCTGCCAGTTATGCCAGATGGTGAAAGTCATGAGTAAAATCCTGGCCACCATAGAGCTGTGTGTCTGTGTGTATACACACACGGTTGTGCTGTATATACACACACACACAAGTGTTCGAACCCTGATATCTGAATTCTCATTATGCTGTATTGGATTTGTAATTCTCTAGGCTACTATAAGAATTGCTAGTTCCTGCTATATATAATAATAATTGTGCTCAAAAACTATGCAAGAACTCAAACTCCACCCCCTATCCATTCTTAGTAGTGCACTGCAATGTACATATTACTATTGCTAAGTAACTTATAGTTTGTTTAAACTGTGAGGGCCTAGTGGTTAAGGTACTGGACTATGGAGCAAAAGGTCCAGGGTTCAAATCCCACCTCTGCCACTGTTGGGTCCCTGAGCAACCCACAAATGCCGGGATTGTAAGACTGTATTATTTGTAAGTCGCTCTGGATAAGGGCGGCTGCTAAATTCTGCAAATGTATTCATTATAAAAGACAAAAAAAACTTGAACGTTATACAGCAGAAGGAATTTCGTTATTAATTAGAACCCCAAATCAGAAAGGGTTGAGACCGTGTGGAAAACGCAAAAAAGTGTTGCTTACATTTACTTCAACTTTTATTTCATGAAACTGAGATATTTCCTGCTTTGTCTGGTCAGCTTCGGGTCAACGGGTGATTATAATCATGATTTGGCATCCAAATCACAACCTCCAGGAAATGCAGAGTCTCTTCTGAGTGGCCTTCAGTGTGTCAACAAAAGGGCGAAATTTGTTTTAAAATGCTTAAAAACAACGAGGAATAGAATGAATTTCATGGCAAAGGGCACAAGCTTTAGCTGAACAAACGCGATCTTTGATCCCCGAGACTTCAATGCAAGTAACGCCATTAAACAATAACCGATAATAACGGCATTGCTAAGGGATTACTTTATCAAACGCTACAATACAGAATTACATTCATAAATGTCACATAAAAGTTTACTGTGCAAAAAAAGTCACCTCATACAAATAGAAAGGTACAAAGGCTGCCGAAGCGGAGGGTACTGGTGCGGGACTGGCCTTCCTGCAGTCCTGACCTGCCTCCAATAGACCGTGTGTAGAGAATGGAATGGGACAAATACATTAACAGCTGAAATCACTACATCACTTATCATCCATCCTCCATTTCGTCTTAATTGTGGTGAAAAGAAACGGCAACACTACAAAGTGATAAATGCTTTACCATGCCAACTTTTTTGCATTGTGTTGCAGGGATATAAACATAGATGTTTATTTTAAAAAATGAAATGAAGTTGTGCCTAGACAAAACACAAAATATCAAATTGCAATTAAATAAATGTTAAAAAGTAAATAAAAAAAATAAATAAAAATTTAAAAAAAAATCACTGGGTGGTTTTTAATATGCATTTCCCATACTGTCCCAACATTTTGATTTGGGGTTTTACACTGTTGAGCAATATGTGCACTCTATAATACAAGCATCAATATTTTAAAAGATTTTAAAGCGCTTAAGCCGCTGTTTTGTGTGTGCTTCCTTTTTGATTTCTACAACGGCGCTATACGAATAACAAATGGTCAGTCGTGTTTTTGCACCCAGGCATTGCTTGGTGCTATTCAGCACGGTCTTAAAAAATGCAGCCTGAAAAAGCTGCAGCAGAGAATCAGACGGTTTGTTAAGAGCTTTGTAGAAGTTTTCAAAGACCCAAGGCGTCCAAAGTATGGGAATAGTTCAAACTGGCACAAAGCAGAAAGGTGAATTGTAAACAGTGCAAAGCTCCAAAGGCATATCACAGTAGCTGTAGTGCCATGCATGAGCTGCCCTGAAAAGAAAACACATGGGCACTATTCTAGATGGATCACCAAAATGGCAGAACCACCTTTGAGTGTTGTCTGTTAATGTTTTTACCATTAATGGGAAAAGATATTTGAATCTTGTTATCCTTGTAGGTGGAAATACTCACTCATTATTAAAGCCATTAAGTTGTTTAACTGCTATGGTTGAATTTCCATTTGAGTAAATGTTTATACAAAAACAACATTTTAAAAATTGACATTAATATAAATTAAATGCAAGCTACAGAAAAATATTGAATATATCTGTTCGTTACTACATGCTAAACTCATTCATTCAGTCTTTGTCTTATCTGCTCATCGTAGTCGGGGACGCAGGGTGCAGGGCAGAAACAACCCCACACGCGGTGCCAATCCATCATTGGGCGTGCACATGCACACTTTGAAAAGACCGATAGACCGAATACCTAACACACGTTTTTGGAAAATGGGAGAAGAAAACCCACACAGACATGGAGAACATTCAAATTTCACAGAGACACAGTGGTTTAATAATAAATTTGCTTTTGTACTGCTTACTTAAGAAGTCTGCTTACGTTCATTTTGTTCATGACCGAGATGTCGCCCCTAAAAACTATAATTTAACATTTAATTTCAACGCTATAATATTTTTTTTTAATTAAAGTATAATTTACCATAAACCCTGTTTAAATTTTGTCCCGAACTGTATTATTACAACAAAGTTTGTCGCCGTTAAAGTGAAAGGGGCATAAACGAGACGATCAATATGCTGTTTTGAAGGAAAATGAACTGTAATATAATAAAATAGCCAAATATAAAAGAAAGAATATCCTATTCAAAAGCGTAAGCTTCAACAACGTAACACTTTCACAAACTCATTTTAAAAGACGCAAAATGCAGTCCAATTACCAAAAATGTCTCAAAATACTGAGAGATTTTTCTTGTCAATACTGCAAACCTGCACCACTTTTTATGTTGTATCATTTACATCAAAAATACTGGCAAACCATCACAGCAATCAACAACCTAGCAACCACTTAGCAATTCTAGTTGGCTTTATCAGGTCAAATTCTAAATGTTTGTTCACAAACTTTCCCCCCCCTCAGCCTAGTTTTACACAATAGCTTTATATTTTTGTCTATAGTGTTCAGAATGTTAGAAATGTTACTGTATGTTTGAGACTGCAATTAGCTTTTTTTTTGTCAGCAAAAACAAGCAGCGAGCTTCTGCCTGCTCTTGGTGGTGCAACACATCTTCAGACCTAATTTTCTGATTGACTGAGCATTTCTGATAGCATTCAGGAAAAGCATGAGAGTCATCATGCTCAAATAATTAGCCTTTGTGTAGTGATGCTCACCAGTGCACAAGGGCTACACTGTTTTACGAGCCTCTCGTTTGATATTTGGTTCAAGCAGAAATCCTGCATGGCGACTCTGATTTGATCATCGGAGCATGTTTCCCAGCTCTCATTCGTTTCTCGAATAGATTCCAAGGGAAGAAGGTGTGAAAGCTAATTACTGCAGCATATAACTGAGGGCTCGTGGGCTGACTCAGAAGTTGAACTCTACCAAGTGGTCCCACTGAAAGAGCGCTGCAATCGGAAGCCCAACTTTTGAGAGAGCACAAGGCACCAGATGAGGGACATTAAATAAATGAGAGGAGATCTGTTTTTCTATTGATGGCTCGGAAAGGGTGCCTCTCGGGGAGCATCTTAAGGTTGTCAAGCCTGCAGCATGACAAGAATACCTAATGCACTGCTCTGCTATGAGCAAAGCAGGGGGTACTCAACAAATCAGGTGATTGAGTTGGGACCAGAGAGAGTGTCTCAGAAAAAGAAAAAGAAAAAAAAAAAAAAAAAAAAAAAGAGGACCGCACTAGCCATGAACATCACAGCTAAAGCTGCCCTCACACCATAAGTGTGAGACCCTACCCTTTGATACAGAGCAATATGACCATAGCCTTCATTTTTTTTAGCTCTGGCTTTAAAAGCTAAATGAATGACGAGCTTTATCGTTTAAATACTGTATAGATCTAGCTCATTTATACTGAGTAAAGAAAGTAACCAAGTACAGGTATGTGCTGTTTGCTCAACGTCCTTTCACTTATAAATAAAAATCTGTCTCTTAACTCCAGTTATTGCAGCTGCAAATGCTGTAGATCAACGAGCAGAGGTTGGAGTTTTTTAAGAGCAGATGGCGTTTGCGTGTACCTTAGCGGTCGCATGCTCGTTGGCTCACATTTGGACTAGAGAGTGTTCTCTCGGTTGATGTGTTTGGAGCCTTTTTTTGTGCAGGGTTCTCATGTTTGCATATACAACTCTCCACTAATTACATTTGCTCACAGAAATGAGGGGATGTTTCAAAATGAATATGAAGCGATTAAAAAAAAGAAGCATTTCAATTTTAGTTCATGAAACAAGATTACCAGAAAAGCAAATAAAGTCAAAGAAAGTTGTTTGTGATTGAGTAGCAAATTACATATTCATGGGGGTGCCGTATATTGACATATAGAGTAGCAAGTGACATACAAACGCATGTAAAACTGGATAAGAGTGCCACATTAACTGTTCGGTAGGGTGTATGATCACCCAAGAGTGCCAAAACACACTGACCGTGATGGAGCATGAACAGGATCAGATTGTTCAGGCTTTCTTGTGGGATCCTCTTCATATCCATTTGGAAATATCCACTCATTTTCGTGAGCAGTGTATTTGTAGAACGCTGTAAATGGTGTTAGTAAGTGTATGTGCCTGTCCTATTGTAGGTAGTACTCCTTTATTTATATCTCTCTAAACCACAATTATATAAACTGGGTCATATATTTACTCATTGATTCTTTGTTTTATCTGGCTGTTCTCTCATGTTATTACTAATACTGTCCATCAGTTAACTTTTGGCTTCCGTCAAACACAAGTATCGGGTTTAACACATTATCTGCTTAAGTGCTACAGCTTTCCCTCGTGACAGTACATTACTGAATTTCCTAAAATCATTGTGAATTTCCATAAACTTAATATGTGGTGGTGACTCAGATGCTGTGTAATTGGTAACTGTTTCCTTTTGTTTTCAGTTGTGTATGTGACGCATTTCATATGAAAATCCACTTTATATTTGCATTAAAAGTAGCTTAAAACTCAATGTGACTATAGTAATGTCTGGTCAACATCTATTTCAGGTAATGTTTTGTTCCACAGAAGGCATTTGTTAGGTGGCACATAATTGTACTTGGATTACTTACTGTAAACAGGTTTTATTCGATTGTCAAGGTCTGATTTTATGTAGTAGTCATTTAATTTTGTTCATGTTTCGTTTTTTTTTTTTGGTTTATTTAACGCCACATCCGCGTCAATAGCCATTTATGACCCTGGGAATGATGATACTTCAAACACACTCGCACTGGGGCACTTAAGAGGGACCGACCGACATAATGCATCTCTTTGGAATGTAGGAGGAATCCAGAGCACCAGGAGGAAAAAAAAATGCACTCATTGTGTTTAAAGATATCTGAGATTTAACTATACATTTCAGTCTTTGAAATGTAGTAACAGATCAACACTAATGTGCTACGCTGAAATACTGGGCAAGTTAGCAAGTTTTAATGAGAGCACAGATCAGTACCAGGTGCTTGTTCCATTTAGGGAGCCAAAAATGGACACAAAACAAGATAAACCGCTTTTCTGTCTTCTAAAGTGGGTCAGAGTCCCAATGCTCTTCAGGACTTGGCCAGTCAGAGCAGACCTTTACAGGTGAAGAAGGCTGTGTTCTAGGATATGACTTCCCCCCTCTCCCTTAGGTGTACCTCAGCACAACTAGGCCAGTCGGAGTGAGATGAAGCCGATCAATTACGAGGGTACCAGAGGGCCCAGTGACAAGAGGAGCAAACAGACGCCAGTAGTCAGCACAGGCTGGCATTCCTTCTCTCGCAACCACGCTCCACATGAACACACACCATCTGCCAGAGTGCTGTCAGCTGGTTTAGGGCATCTAGCATGCTGATATTGTGATGGGAAGGCAGCTTAAGCTGCGAGAGCCCACCAAACTGCCAAACTTCTCTATAAATCCTAAGGCTGATTTATACTACTATGTAAATGCATGTAATCATCTCTTTATGTAAACCTCTTTTCTGTTCCAAAAGTCAGGTGCTCCATCTGCCCAAAGTTCTCTCACATTTCTGTTCAGAAAAGGTCTGCTCATGTGAACTCTGCTACACACTTCTATCCTAGGTCTCAACCACCTCGGAACACACTCGACGCATTAAGAAAAATGAGTTTTCATCAATTTCTATTGTGCCCCAATGGCACCTAAAATTGTTAGTAATGACAGCCAACCAAAAGGAAAACAGGAACTAAATCCTCTGGGCTTTCAGACTGAGCAGTTTGCATTAGCAGCTGGCGCTCTGAGTTCAGTAGAGTAAGTTTTGCTTTTACTTTCAAACCCTGACTCAGTAAATTAGATAAGATTACATTTCAAAACTATTATAAAATAAGCTTTGTGTTAATGATTTTGGTAGTTTAGTACACTGCTCGCAAAAAGTAGGGGATATTTCCAAATGAATACAAAGAGGATCCCATAAGAAATGATGGACAATCTGATCCTGTTCATGCCCCATCACTGTCAGTGTGTTTGTCTTGGGTGACCATACACCCTACTGAACAGTCAATGTGGGGCACTCTCGCCCACTTTGACATGCTCCTGTTTCACTCCCATGAATATATCCCTTGCTACTCAATCACCATAATTGAGTTTGCATCTCAGTTGTGTAATCAAGCAACTTTCTATGACTTTTCATTTGCTTTTCTGATTATATTGTTTAATGAAATCAAATCAAATGCTTCTTTTTTAATTACTCCACATTCATTTTAAAATATCCCCTCATTTTTGTCAGCAGTGTAGGTTAACGCACGTGTTAATAATGTGTATCAGCCATGAAACAAACAGTATAGATTATATTAAACTTATCGGTTCAAGATTTATCTACCTTATGATGGATTTGACAGAGCATATCAAATCCATACGTGCATATACAGCCGTATACAGTGGGGATTTTCTGAGAGTCTGAAACAGATTAATTCAGTTTACATTACTGCTTGAGAGAAAAATGCACGGTACTTGCTGTTTGCTGTACGCGACAAACCCCCTGTAACTAACGACAAGAACCGAGGTAACCACTGTAATCCAAAATGTCAGACAGCTTTGGGAAATAATTGTAGAGATGCACAAATCTGGAAAGGTTACAAATGCATGACTTGAGACTTTTCATAATTGTAGAAATCATAGGAAATCCAGCACTCTCCATAAGAGTAAGTGTCCTGCAAAGATCAGTCACGGCAAAAGCTGAACGCAGTGAAGAATTAAAAATGCTTTCAGAATTACAAAACTCTCGAATTCACTGTAGAAAACTCTATGCACCACCATCATGTGTACATAGCACAGTGAAACTCTGATGTCTGATGAGTACCTACAAAATGCCAAAAGGTAACCGCTAAAGGAAGTTCTACCTGTTAGCAAAATTGTACCACTTTCAGCCTGGATTGTGAAGTTATTCTAGTAGTAAGAACACATTCTTTAATAATGTAGTCTAAATGATGGAAATTCAGAATAATTATAGAAAATACAGCAATGTACTGTAATGGCCATGGTCTCTGGGAAAGTCGTAACACTAAAGAGGATTGTATGATGGTCCATTGACAGATACAGCGACTCAGCAAGTGAATGTTACCCAGTTTATATAGTTAAGGATTGAGAACAATATACAGGTAGTGGGCGAACAAAAAGTACTACTTACAGTAGCACAGGAGCATACACTTAAAAATGGCATTTACTGCATGTTACAATAAGCATCAGGTGGTGAAGTCATACATACAAACACAACTTGCACCAAAAAACCCTAAATAGAGTTATAAATGGTCTCTAGTGAAACTGAGCAAACGGGGGGGGGGGGGGGGGGGGGGTTTTTATA
>JAUZST010000452.1:17106-34102 GCA_034779995.1 Parotocinclus haroldoi
TGTGTGTGTGTGTGTGTGTGTGTGTGTGTGTGTGTGTGTGTGTGTGTGTGTGTGTGTGTGTGTGCATGCGTGTGTGTTTAAATTTGACAAAAAACTAATTAGCATTTTCAATTACAATTCTGTTTAAAAGTATGTCATTATGCTCCAAATCTATAATTCTTTTTTTTTCAATCTGTTTTCATTTTATCTGTCTGTTACAACATTTAAATATGAAAATTTTGGCATATTACATCTTTTGTAGCTCAGTAAACTGTGAGCAAGCAGTTGCAAGATCTCCTATGCTAAGTTATAGTGCAGATCCCATTATTTCCCTGCAGAACAAGAGTTATGATCAGATGCCACTTGTGAAATGTTAAAGCCTCATTAATCTTCATGCACTCACATACATTGTGTGTGTGAGAAAGGGTGATAAGATAATGAGGTTAAAAGTGAAAGTAAGCTAAAATATGGGTTGAAATAGAAAAAGCACAAGCTCTACTTTTCAGCAGATAGGAGCCCCGTAGAGCTAATTTAATACCCAATGTTTAACTTTATGTCTGTCTGCATTCAATTCCACCATAATACAGCTTACCTCAAAGCCTTCAAATGCTTGGATAAATGTGTGCATGCATGAATTGTGTTTGATATAAAAATCAAAGTATGCAGTCCTGACCGTGTCAAATTCTGTCAAGTGCATATTATACTGAACAGTTTCATGCAAACTGATTACTTTCCACAGACTGAGATTAACATGTGCACAAAATAAAATAGACTTGTTGGGTGAAAACTGCCTTCAAGCCTCCAAACTTGACAGCACAAGTGTAGATCTAAATATTAAAACAATTTTACAGAATCTACATCCTTGTCTCTTCTGATTACTCAAGAAGCTATGATTGAGACACTATGAAAACAAGAGTCATAGAGACAGAGGTGAAGCAGAGCTGAGGGAAAAACTACTTGGCATTGATGAGAGATATTTCTCAAGGACATTTCAAGACAATAAATTGTTCATTGGCTAACTTTCCCATCAATATTTAACAATTAGACATCAAAGATTGATTCTGGATGGCAACCTTTTTCAATTAATGGGGAGTGCATTAAATGGCATGGAAGAAAGGAAAAGTGAATTCAGTCTTTAATTGGCTATATTATTAGAATAGGTATATGGTCATGTGTAAGCAAACAAAAATTAACACAGCTTGGCATATTATCTGTTTCTTGTTTCTTTCTTGTTTATACGACACAACTGGCAGAATTTTCTTGCATTTAATGTTTGAACTAAATCTAATAATAATAATAATAATAATAATAATAATAATAATAATAATAATAATAATAATAATAATTTGTAATACACTGTTACTATTGTAAATGTTCCTCAGCTACCATACATTAATATGTGCTCACAGGCTGACAACTAACAAACTGCAATGACTTTATCTCCACTGCCATGCATGAGGACTAGAGCCAGATGAACACAAACATAACAAATTAAGGAACCAGCCAAAATGTACACACACAAATGTAATTAATTAAAACGGATTCACACTTTTCATTAAGTTTCAAGGTAATTTTAAGATCTTTACTGAAAGTAAGGTTGTCTATTGCTCTACATTAATGTGCCTTCACCAATTTCTTTTTTACATCATCAGAAATGCAGAATCGATTGAAGTGCATCTTACGGAGCACTGCATGTCATAAACTGGCAGGCAGTAAATATTTTTCAGGAAATCAAAAATACTGAATACTATATTGGTGTATTTAATAATAAAGGCACACTTAGGACCCTGGAATGATTCGGGAAGTTGGCACAACAGCCAAGTATCATGATACCTTGTATCTACATTTAAACCCTGGTTTGAAGTAACTTTGTATATCTATGTAACCTGGTGTCTGTCTTAAAATAGCCATTAATGATGAAGGCAATGTGAAGTACACAAACAACAACAAAAACAACAACAACAAAAACAAATTTACATTTACTTACAATCCTATATTCATTACTTTCACAAAGTCATTGAAGAAAATTATATATGTACTATGTTACTTTCTATCTTAAAAAAGGTTCAAAAAAGGAAGCAGTCAAGTGATATGACTGACCTTTCCAGGCTCAAACTCATGCAGTGTTCCCACACTCATAAAACACATTATTTGAACAATTTGTAGTGAAGGTTGTCCCCCAGGAACAACAGTGTTCTCATACTACTGTGAATGAAGATGGTTCACACAATAACTAATCCAGAGTCAAAAGGTCTGAGTCAGGTAACTGCCATGCCTAAAGGGGCCATTAAACTGAATGCCCAAACACAAGCTCAGACAGACTGAACCCAGTCAATATGTGTACAGCATCCTGAATAGCAAACAACACAATGAGCATTCATCCCAGCTTCTGATGCAATGCACCCTCTGACTCAGGGTGATAAGCACTGGAAACCTGATGCTCAATGTTAAACTAATGTATGAGCTGCAAAAATAATGGAACATAAACAACCCTGGTCAGACTAGACACACAGTGGGTCAAATAAGTATTTGACACAATAGTTTTCTTACCTATGAAGCTTGGAGAGGTCTGTAATTTGTATCATAGGCACACATTTATCACTGATTCAAATCTGGACCTGGATAGGTGGTATAAGCATTTATTCCACTGCTTGCCACCTTGTTTCCAATTCTCTACTCTTCTGCTTAGCTCATAAGTGTACAAGGAGGAGGCTAAGATGGCTTGATAGCTCGATTCTTGATGCCTGGGTCTGTGCTGTGTCTGGTCCTGCATTCTTGAAGTCCTGCCCTGAGAGATTTGGAGACTGGGGTAGAGCACTGCCTGTTTGAGAGTATCTGCAGAGCCTCAGAGTTTGAAGCTCTTTGAGAAGGGTTATAGGTTACGCAAGGCTTCAGATGGGGCTGTCTTGAAGCTCGACACAAACCCTTTCTTATTACCCTATGTTGAACCCACTCCAGTTCCTGATACCATGCCCCCTCCAGTACCCGATGCAGTGTTAGAATGATCTAAAGCTTGAACACTCTACATTACCTTCAAACATTCTTCAGTGTATAAAATCAACACCTAGGCATGCAGACTGCATCTAAAAACATTTGTTTAAAAATGGGGCACTCTGATAGCTTGCCATTTGTGCAACAAGTCCAGTCCATAGCACATAATAAGTGGTGCCAGTTGGGAATGTCAGCAATACAGCCACAAAGTGGTAGGCACTGGCAGTATTAGTAAATGATGAGTGCACTTTAAATATTAATCAGTGAATATCTACAGACTTCAAATCTTAATGTGGCCTTCAGAATAACTCAAGAAGTGTGCGTAGTGAGCTTCATGGAATGGGGTTCCATGGCCAAGCAATTGCATCCAAACCTTACTTTACAACGCACCATGCAAAGCGTCAGAAGCAATGGCGTACAGAATGCCACCACTTGACATGTGCACTGGAGATGTGTTCTCAGGGGTGACAAATTACTTTTCTCTGTCTGGCAATCTGATTGGTGAGTCTGGGTTTGGTGATTGCCATGAGAACAATACTTGTCTGACTGCATTGTGTCAAGGGTAAAGTTTGGTGGAGGGGAGGGAGGGTTTGTGGGGATTGCATTTCAGGAGTTGTACTACTAGTTAGTTACAGCAAAAGATTCTCATAATGTTTTATCACTCAGAGGGATTTTGGACAAATTCACGCCACTAATGTTGTAGGAACAGTTTGGGATTGGTCCATTCCAACATGGCTGTACACCAGAAAGAAAGGTCCATAGAAACATGGATGGATTTGGGTGTGGAAGACCTTGACTCTCCTGCACAAAGTGACTTCAACTTAATAAAACATTGTTGGGATTCATAAGAGCAGAGACTGTAAGCCAAGCCCAAGTTTTTTTTTAATCTGATTTGAGGTTGCACACGAATTTTGCATGCAGTATTAAAAAAAAAACAATATACTATGAGTCTTAACTATACATATATCTATACATACACTGTAATCATGATATATGTAATTTATTACAATGTTATAGCTAAACGATAGCACTTTTCTACTCTCGCGCATGGTAGGGGCAAGTCTTGAAGATAGTGATTTCTTACCAAGAGATACACTACCCAAAAGTAGCCACAGAGAGCCTTTTATAGGACAATGGTGAAGCACATCTGCAATCATTTGCACATATCTGCCTAAAACCCATTACGTACATGCCATGTTTTGCAGCAAGTAGATTCATATTCATATATTATATATTATATATATTATTATATAATTATTATTATTATTATTATTATTATTATTCTTATTATTATTATTATTATTATTATTATTATTATTATTATTATTATATTATATTATCATATATATTTGCAGCAAGTCATTTATATAGGTGAGCTACGTTTACTTTTTTTATTCTACTCAAAAACAATTACTGAAACAGGGTTGGGTTTTTAATCAGTTTAAGCTGCTTTGGTGTTAATGAACATAAGATGTACACTAGAAGATAATAGACACCATTGAAATTTGGTCCCTCCTCATCTTTGGTGGCTTTGTAGTTTTGCAGTTGGCTATGGTCATAATCACTGGCAGTACCATGGTGTGGTACCTTGACCCTTACAGAGTATGCACAGCTAGTTCAATACCTGCATGATGGCAGATGACAGAATGTTTTCTTTGTCTTCCAGAAAAGTCTTAAGAATATGGGAGATACTCCTGGAGAGACGCAGTTACTTATGGAAGTTACTTGTGGAAGGATGAACAGAATGAACACTTCCAAAGCCCTACAAAAAACCTCCAGCAGATGGTGTCTGATCAAACTATCAGAAACAGGCTTCATTAGGGTGACCTCCATTAGGGTGATCCTATAATAGGCCCTATGCTCACCTAGGTCACCTGCTTGCCTGTCCTAAATCATTAGAACACCTCTGGGACATTGTTTCGGTCCACCCGACACATAGAGTGCACTTGAAACTGTCCAGGAGCTCAGTAATGCCCTGGTCCAGATCATCATCCATTGTCTCAATAGGAGCATGCCACAACGTTGTCAGTAATGTATACAATTACGTAGAGGCAGTGGAAGGATTAAAAGCAAGTGGTTCATATGACAAACCCCACCAACATTCCAGTTGATGCTATTCTGCACAGAGGATTGAGATAAAATTCACTCAAGTCAATGCATAGCTCAACAGTTACTGAAAATGTTGGTTGCATATATTGCTGCTGTTTTGGGGATTCTAACCCCAAATAATTGATTCAATCCAATAGAATTATAAAATCGAGACTGAGTCCAAGTTCAAATGACGACTGGAACATTTATTTGGTGAAATTCCAAAATCCAGTTACTAAAATGGAGATACTAAATGCAAATGTTGATAGACATTTGCCACTCAGGGATATAAACAAATATTTATTGATTTTTCTATTACATTTAATGTATTAATAATATTTCTGAATACATCAAGATTTAAGACTTGGTAGACATAAACACCAAATCATAGATCTACAGGCTTTTAAGTTATTTTCTGAGCGAGGAAAAGCAGCTGAGTCAGATAAAACAAAGTGTGAAATAAATTAATTGAATTTACACTCAAAGTCATCAGTCAGTCATCCCCCACCTGATATATGTTTAAGGATACAAGAAAGAATCTACTTCCATCACTTAATGCGATAAAAAAATGTTGATGGAAAGAACAATTTCGTACATGAGACAAGGGTCTAATAAAAGAAAGGTCAAAAATCAATGGCACCTGCAAACAGAGGTGGATGCTGACAGGTCTGGTATTTACTCAGCAGGACTTCACAATGAGCAAACCAGACAGGGGAAACATATTTCTCAATATGGGAGAGAGCACTGTATTAGCATGCTGTTCTGCACTGACAGTGGTGGGATGCAGGCAGTAAAAAAGCACAAACCTGGCAATAACTTCATGCTACAAATTGGTACAAATAGGTATTTCAGTCAAATTTTCCATTCTTGCATCAAAAACTGGATTCAACTTTGAATAAAATCAATTATTTCTCACTTCAGATTGTAAGATAACATTTTTGTGTTATTGTGGATGATGGATTATACATTTATAAAAGACAAATAACTTTGGCCATACCCTCTTTGCCTTAGGATGCATTATGGAAACTGACATAGTTCCACAGTTTGTACTGCATATATACAGTGAGGAAAGTAAGTATTTGATACGCTGCCAATTTAGCAAGTTTCCCTTCTACGAGGAATGGAGAGGACTGTAATTTTTATCGTATGTATACTTCAACTGGAAGAGACAGATTTAAAAAATTCAGAACATCACATTGTATGATTTTAAAGTAATAAATTAGCATTTTATTGCACAAAATAAGTATTTGATACACTAGAAAAACAGAACTTAATATTTGCTACACAAACCTTTGTTTGCTAATACAAATTCCTGTAGTCCTTGACCATGATTTTGGCCCACTCCTCCATATAGATCTTTCAGGTTTTGGAGCTGTCGCTGGGCAACATTGAGTTTCAGCTCCCTCCAAAGATTTTCTATAGGGTTCAGGAGTGGAGACTGGCTATTCATGTTTGATATCAATATAGATAACCTAGATGTTTTGCCACAAAGTGAGCTGATATTTGATCACAGTCTCTTAGTTTTTGATCTATATGTATTAAATAATATTCACCTACTCCCTCGTTATTGCATTAGGCATGCTGTTGCTTTGGATACTCTAGCTGTGTTTATTAATAATCTTCTAGGACTACCTTTTAATACACTGACAAAACCTGATCATCTTAAGCTTGTAACTAACCAGTTAGAATGTGTATTTCACTCAACCCTTGATACCCAGAACCCTTGCTCCTGCTAGAGTCAAATACATTTGAGAAAAAAAAGCTAGCACCTTAGTATACTGATCAGACCTTTTTTAAAGCAAAGAGCTCACAATTTAGAATGCAAGTGGCAATGCAGTAAATTGGAGGTATTTAAGATCGCATAGAGAGATAGCATGGCAGAGTATTAACAGGTCGTCATCATTTTTAATTTAATACAGTCTCCAGATCAACTAAAATTAACTAAAAGCATTACAGAAACTGATTTTTACTGATTTACAATTAGGGCACACACCAGATTACCTAGTGTTTTCAAACAACCCACCTATGTTCAAAATATCTAGGGCACCCTCTCTTTCCTACCAGACTCTGTAAATGCACAAAGAAACTGCAAATTGTGGTTTGTCAGGCATCTGTCAACAATAGACAGGCTGATTGCACATTTGAAAAAATATAACATGCACTGAGGCCACCTGACTAGTAGCATGTTAGCTTGGCAAACTGCTGTCTTCCAGAGCCGGTCTGCTTTTAAACCTGAAGCTTCTCCTTAATCTGTTCATTTAGGCTCTTGGATTCATCTGGCAATCATCATCAGCTATCAACAAAAAGAACAAACGGGAAGGTGTATGAGGTATTAAAGTGTAATTAGGAATTGTTTGAGGTTACATCATCTTAGCCTTGCTATAAACAAATTACTTCCACTGTGCTTTTAATCAAACTAATCAATAACCCGAAAAGCTTGATTCAGTTCAAATAGGCACCATACAGATAACAATGGCTGCTTTTCATGAATTTCAATATTACAGGTCATCATTTGATCTCTGATATCAACTGGTGACACCAGTTAAATGAGTAAACATTTCTGTCTTGTTTTGATTTTGTCACTTTGAGATCCCTTTCTTCCAGTCACAAAAATTACAAAAGCACATACATGTTTTTTAAAGTCCATGTGCCTGGATTGGTTCCTATTATTTTTGCGTTTAGGCATTATTCAAAAGCCATTTTTTAGGCTATTTGAGTATTAGAACAAATAGCATATCTAGCATATATGCTTTGCATAGCCAAGCATAATGACTTTGCCTGTACTGCAATTATGCTGCAAATATTCAGAAAGCATATTTGGATCCAGTGTAAACCATTTGGGTATTTGTTGAATACAGAAAGATGCCTATTAAGCTGCCGCAGAATTATGATATTTGAAATTGACTGTTCTAGGCGATGTGTACATATGCAGAATATTCACTCAAAATATTAATTTAAGTGCTGTGCATTTTTAGTTCAATGTTTAATGGAGTTATTTACATATATTAAAATGCTTAAAATTAGTGTTTTTGTAATATTTTAATTGTAATACATAAGAAGCTTTATTCGTAATGGGCATTAAATTTTGTAAAGTTCAGACTACCAGCTGATTTCCTTTAAAAAAAAAAACATGCATTACCAGACAACTGTCTTAGGACTCCAATATTTATGCATTTTTGTTGATATTTGCATTACATTATTATGTGCTCCAAGGGAAAAAAAACATACAGTCACAGTTTCCTGCAAGTGTTGCAGCCCATAAGAGCATGTTGTTGTCACAAAATTTAAATTAACCTAATTTGTCTGTTTAAATGATACATCTTTTCAGTTTAAACATTTGATATGTCACCTATGTTCTATTCTGAATACAATATGGAATTTTGAAACTTCCACATAATTGTATTCTGTTTTTATTTACAGTTTGTACTTTGTCCCAACATTTTTGGAATGGGGTTTGTAGTAGATTCACAGAAAACAGAAAAGGAATAAAGGTCAAATACTGGGTTTTATTTACAAATAAATAATCAAATAGTTTGGAGGTACACAATATAGATGCTAAAGAGGCGCATGATGAAAAAGACCAGGAAACAGTAGTCTGGACTATGGAGGATGAGCAGGACTGGCTGGGTACAGCAGATTGCCCAGCAGGTTCATAAAGAAAATGAAGTGGAACAGCACTGGATTGACTGCAGTGGTGACTACAGTGGTGACAAAATTCGCTGTTTGCAGGAACTTTACATAGTGCTGATTAAATGAAAATGACTGTCAGGTGTGTGTGCCTGATGCAGCAGTTGCTACGCTGAAAAAACACTGGGTTGTCCCAAACCAGAAATCCCTCTCAGCCACCAGATGGGGACAAAACCAAATAACAAGTACACAAATATAAAACAGGACAAACTAAGAAACAGACTAGGGGTCTCATAAAAACAACCTCTGACAGCCTGATCACAAATTGCATCTAAAAATACATATAAACACTGCTGAGACATACATTTAACTTCTTTTATAAATTCTACTTTTTAAACTTATTTTATATACAGAACATATTTACTATTAACTATAAATTATATTTATAATATATTATTAAATATGGTTTAGTACTTAATAGGGATTAAATAGATATCTTACAATCAGCATTGTTACAACACCAATTCCAATGAAGTTGGGACATTGTGTGAAACATAAATAAAAACAGAATATGATTATTTACAAATCCTTTTCAACATATGCTCAATTAAATACACTACAAAGACAAGATATTTAATGTTCAAACAATGAGCTTTATTGTTTTTTGCAAATATTCACACTCTAAAAAAGTTGGCACAGGGATACTAAAGACTGGACAAGTTGAGTTGCTCCAAAAATACCTGTTTAGAACATTTCACAGGTGAATATCATCCCAGAAAGGATCAGTCATTTACAAGCAAGGATGGGACAAGGTTTACCACATTGTGAACAACTGAGCAAAAAGTCCAACAGTTTAAGAACAACGTTTTTCATAGTGCAATTGCAAGAAATTTAGGGATTTCATCATCTACAGTCCATAATATCATCAAATGATTCATAGAATCTTGTAAAATCTCTGCAAGTAAGCGGCAAGTCTGAAAACCAACATTAAATACCCATGTCCTTTGATCCCTCAGGCAGCAATGCATTAAAATCAACATCATCAACGGATATTACCACATGGTCTCAGGAACACTTCAGAAAACCATTGTCAGTGAACACAGTTTGTTGCTCCATCTATAAGTGCAAGTAAAAATAATGCTTATCTTGGCCCGAGCTCATCTGAGATGGACTGACACAAAATGGAAACAATGCTGTGGTCTGATGAGTCCACAAATCATGGACATGGTGTCCTCTAGGTCAAAGAGGAAACAGACTGTCCAGATTGTTATCAGAGCTAAGTTCAATAGTCAGCATCTCTGATGGTATGGAGGTGTGGTATACAGATGGTATACAGGTTTTGCTTGCCATCCAAGCAACGTCTTTTTCAACGATGCCCCTGCTTATTTCAGCAAGACAATGCCAAGCCACATTCCGCACATGTGATAACAGTGTGGCTTTATTGTAAAAGAGTAGTAAAAGGCAGTCCAGACCTGTCTAGCATTGATAATGGGTGGCATTATGAAGTGCAAAATATGACAACGGAGACCCTGGATTGTTGAGCAACTGAAGTTGTACATCAACAAAAAATAGGATAGAAAGCCACCTACAAAGCTTCAAAAATAATTCTCCTTCGGTTCCAAATACTTATTGAGAGTTGTTAAAAGGAAAGGTGATATACAGAATAATACAGGTAATACAGAAGTAAACATACCCCTGACCCAACTTCTTTGGAATGTGTTGCAGGTATCAAATTCAGAATGAGTAAATATTTGTAAACATTAAATATCATGTCTTTGTAGTGTATTCAATTAAATATGGGTTTAAAAGGATTTGCAAATAATCGTGTTCTGTTTTTATTTACGTTTTATACAACATCCGAACTTGATTGGATTTAGGGTTGTACAAACCTAGGCCTCACTTATAATCCTGCATTTTCACTTCTGTCTAATCTATTACCTGGCATATTTTTTTCTGATACCTGATAAAATGACATATCGATGCACTCTCCTCTGTCTGAGCTCACAAAATAACACGCTGATGATTAACATATGAACACTGAGCAAAAACATTTATGGCTTTGATCTGTATTATTATTACAATTATTGTTGTTTCTAAACAGTTTTCATTTTTTTTTATTGAAGTTACACTTCAATTTAAAGTAGCTTATAATTTCCAACTGAATTTTTTTGTCTGTCATCATGAATGAGCCTATTCCCTTTCATGTTGATTGGGTGGTCACCCAATCACCAAATTGACAAACACTTAAAACCTCACACATGCACACACGTGCACACACATACACACACACACACACACACACAAACAAACACAAACATTAACGCCTAGGAAATGCCACCAGTTTCATATAATAGCCAAAATCATTTCTCATTTAAAATGAAATTCACTGCCCCTTACTGAATCAATATGAGATATGATTTTTGTACACACAATTGTTTGATGATGTCTCTTACTCAGCATACATACTGTTGTTGACAAAGCTTTGGCACTTCTTACACAGGCAAGCTTTCACAGATTAGCAAGAAACAATCCTGTTACCGATTTGGATTAAAGAGGTAGGACTTGTAGTTGAGAACTTGAAGTCAGAGAATACCTGTAAATCTGAATCTGTTTGTTTGTATGTTTATAGGACAAAAATAATACAATTATTTTAATAAACACAGTGGCTGTATTGTGTCAGTTAGACAATGAAAACAAACATGTAATTATTGGTGTTATATCATGGTTGTATACGTGATATAATTACATAATACAAATAATTGTCAATAAGTTCGAACAGCTGAGTCTCTGGCTATCTTTAAACACCATTTGAAAACCCACCCACCTAGTACTTACCTCAACTAACACCCCCCCTCTTTTTCTGTTCTCGATCTTAAAAAAAAACAAAAAAAAAAAAACACACGCAACCATTACAGTCTATTATTGTTTAGATTCATAATTATTAGGAATAGATTGTTGCTGATGTCTTAAAGCACTTTTGTAATCCGCTCTGGATAAGGGCATCTGCTAAATACTGTAAATGTTAATGTAATTGCGTTTCTTTTCTTTGTGCAACTGGCATATATAAGAATTTAAATCTAGCAAACAAAAATAAGCTGGCACTTTTGAAAGAGATGAGAATTTTAAGTTGTTAGTGACATTAAGGAAAGAGGTGGCTTAAATAGGAGGGCATGAGCAGGGGCTTTTTAAGGTTAATTATTAACAAGTTATATGATTTAAAATATTTTTAATATCATTAAAGAATTTTATTGCATAAAACAGACAGCTGTCAATGTTTCCTTGAGTAATAAAAATATAAAAAAGGGGAAATGACTGAAAGCTCAGTTTCATATAGCAATATTTTAGGGCCTTAAACCTCTGTATGTCCTAATTCAATTCCAGCCAAAGCCAGTCATTCAATTCATTACTGTAGAGATCAGCACAGAAACTGCATAGGTGATTAGAACTCATGGCACATTGCATAATATTAAAATATTATCCTGAACTGCCAGTTTAAAACCAATACAACGTAAGACAAAATGATTGGATCCAAGTGGCAGACACTTAAAGAACACTCTTCAACAGTACAGCATTTACACTAAATGCAACTAATGACAGTACAATGCTGAACAAGTTGTTCTGAACATACTTAATAAGGGTAAGAACCCAACTGAACCAACATAAACAAAACTTTGTCAGGAAATAAATTATTTCTAATGCAACAACATTAAGAAATACATTGTATTTGTTCTGAACATAATATTTATATGTGCCATGCCAGTAGTAATTATGTGTTTATGCACTCTCAATAATCCAGGTCAGAAAATCCCAGAAGCTGAATCACTTCATCTAGGCTGAATCACTTCATCTATACCGCCACTCATTTGGGTGACCTCTTTAGTCTCCATTAGTTGAAATCTTCCCCAATATAATATCTAGATGAGTGATAAAATGTTTCTCCTACAAACCTTACATCCAGATGAATTGAATTAACTTCCATTTTTTAGATGCATTATTGAGCATGTATTAACTTTTTTGACTTTTAACATGTATGTGAATACAAATAAATGGTAAATAAGACAACTGACTAAAGGGACCACCTGAGATTTATCCTGAGCTGCAGACAGAATTGAATTCTAAGATTCTGATAATAGCCTGTGAATTAAATATCTTCGGTCAATGGCTACCGGGCTAAAATATCCTCCAGAAGGCACAGAACCAGCTGCTGAATAAACAAGTTTTTTACTTTACTATTGATGCTTTAAAAGTCAGAGAACAGAGCTCAGACAGGCTTGCATTTTAGTTTAGATGAGACCACCTTCCAGCAAATCATCAAATTCACTGGTAAGGCTTGTTTAGCACCACATGGAAAGTCTACAATTAGGCAGCAGAAGAAGGTCGACCTTCTTGCTGCACTCCAGAGACACCAGCAGTCTCAAAGGCTGGTCCAGACAGATCCTGTAGATGTGGACAAGTTGGTGAAGAACATTTCTAACAGACAACACATTCAAACAGAGTAAGACATCTTGGCAAAGTGGGTGAATTTTGCTGAGACACCAAGGCAAGTTCCACTAGTGAAACTGATTACAGCCACAGAATCAGCAATAACAACTTTGCAGACATAGAATGAGAACTACTGCAAAGTCAAAGGTTTAGCCTCCCTTATCAACGCGAAACCACCAATCTCCAACATCAGCAGAAAGGAGTGCAATGCATTGGTGAGTCACAGTAAGGATAACAACATCATTTCAGTGTACAGGTGCACCGTTTTGTTAAACCAGGGAGATTATCATGAGATGGTTACGACTCTTCTTAGAGACCCATAAACAAGATCTGGGTAGTGGGTAGATGAAAAAGCTAATAGCTGAAGCTTTTCAAACAGGACAATGGTATCCCTTTCTTAATCCATATATCCAGATGAACTTCTGGAAGTAGTAATTATATTAATTATTATGTATATTCAATTCTATAGAATAACTAGTTTTTAATGTTGAGTTCCATCTTATAATGGTTTGGGATATTTATTTACATTTCAGCCAATATCAGCTGGTCAGCACAGCTGATTCATGCACTACTGACAATAATCGTATATTTGTTTGTTATTTAAGTCATATTAATATCCACACACTCCTGTAAGTCTACCCAGGGGGAAAAAAAGAAACAGTCAGCTAAGCCAAAATCAAATACCAAATCTTAGGCAGATCTATTACTGCATTCCAAATGACCTTGGAAGTTCAATATTTCTCAGCAAGAACTCTTAAAAACCCACTTATATGCATTGTAAAGTTTATACGGTACTAATGAAAATATAATTCCATTAGTGCAATGAAAACATAATTTATAAATAAATTTTTACAAATTTGCGTGTGAAAATATGAAGTTTGACCAAGGACCAAGGGTAATATGTGTTCTAAACTATTTATTAGTTAGTGGGTGGTAGTGGAAGAACATCCTGGAATATAAGATAATGTTCCGTGTTCAAGTCTTAGCACTACCAAGCTTCCAGTCGTTAATCCTCAACTGCTTGGATTGTATGAGATAAGCACATCATATCAAAAGCATATTATGTCTATAAAGTATAGACAGTTTGAACCCATTACAATAGTATGAACCCAATACATTTTCATCTATACAATACATCTAATTTATTTCCTTTATTAATATACATCCATTTCTTCATTTCAGGTTTATAATGCATTAAAAATTGAAAGGCATCCATTTCTCTGGACTCTGAAGCACCTGAGATGGACCACTGCACACTGGAAACATATACTGATGACTCAGTAAACTAGATCTGTTTTGGTAGAAATAGACATTGTATGCTTTAGACCAGAAAAAAATTCCATACTTTTACCAACAACAAGTGCCCTACAGGTTGTGTAGTGGCCTCTGAAAAGGCAATTTACACTTCTGTGATGGCAGTATTAAAAACCAGTCCTACCTTGCCCAGACCACAACAAAGGACAGTAACTCTGCCGAAGACTATCCTGCTGAGGAGTAAAGATCCTAAAGTGACTCTATACATCAGACGAAATAATAGACGATATGCACATTTTTATTCTGATTTGACAGCTACATCCAAATGCATTTATAAAAATCCTAATGTAGTTTAGTAGTAGTATTAATAGTCTTAATATTTTTTGTAACACTTAATAATAATAATAATAATAATAATTAGTAGTAGTAGTAGTAGTAGTAGTAGTAGCAGTATTAGCAGTATTAGTATTATCCATACATTATCCACTGGAGATTCGGAAGTGTGGAAATCGCATCAGTGTGACAAAAGTAAGATTTACCATGCACCAGACTACTTGCTATTACTTATACAAGATTAGAGTCACGAGTTGGTATTTGGTGTTTACGTGAAATTACACTGTAATGGGTTGCAGCTCGGTGCGGCGTGTCGCTGTTAGCAGATTCGGCGCGCTGACGTATCAGCACTCGCAGCAAGGCGTAAGCTTGTCCTCCCATCCATGTGAGCGGCTCTCACATACAGAATCCAGCAGCCGCTGCGCACAAGCTCCCGGAGTCTCTCAATCCGAGTCTCAACTTAAAGTCATGCTCCATCACCGCCATTATCAGCCCAGCCCTAAAGACTCGGCTGCTTTATAACGCAATAAAGCCATTGTTGTTTTTTTGTTTTTGTTTTTTGTTTGTTGTTGTTTGTTTGTTTTTCGGAATACGTTGTTTTCTCTGCTAATGCGAGATATTTGATGGAAACTATGTGGACCTTACACGATTCTGTTGGATTGATTTTCTTTTCCTGCTTGTCACTCCAGGTCGGATTTTCTCTTCAAGGTGAGCCCTGTTTTTTCTGATAACATATGACGTGAATACAGCTGTTTGCTGTGGTGCATGACCATCATGGTCATTATTTTGGATCTGTATGAACCTTGTTGGTACCCAACAGCGTTACAAACTGTTGATCTGGGCGGTCTGTTTGAAGCGACATTTTGGTCATGTTATTGAGAGCTTGTGATGCGCTCTTGCTGTTAACGGTGGGGGAGTAAACTTTGAAGGGGCACCGGGCGCGACCTGCATCTCAAGTTACTGGATGTGCAGTACTAACCTTCATCTGTCAGGGATTCATCCGAAAAAGGGATCGTAGACAAAGCCATTACGTTCGTTACAAAGACAAACTCAAATATTATTCATTCATAACAGAGAACTAAGCCTTGTGCCTATTTGCAGCAACTGTTGATGTACAAATGATGACGCAAAGATGTCGGTATTATAACTAAAAGAAAAAGAGCGCAACAGAGCGCGCTTTGTGGTGCGCATTTTCGATGGCTAATGTGTGGGCACCTCTGGTTCGCAGGCAGATTTACCGATCTGCCCTCCAACATCACAGCTAGGGAGGGCCAGAACATAGAGATGGCATGCGCCTTCCAGAGCGGCACCACGTCCGTTTACCTGGAGATCCAATGGTGGTTCATCCGCGCTCCCGACGAACTGAGAACGAGCGAGGAAGAGGAGGAGGAGACCGAGGTAATCACGCTTCATGTTGCGCAATAAGATGGGGGGGAGTTAGTACCAGCGCTGATTGCACGGTGTATGCCTCGCTGCTCCTTTATCGTGCTTGCATGTCCTCTGTACTGCATAATTATATTTATTTTGTCCCCTGGTTGGTTGGTCTAATTTTCGGTAGTAATGAAATAATACCTCTATTGTCACAATTATTCATAAAGCTTCATGGTGTACAGTTATTATGCTCCATTGATGAAAAATGTCAGTGGATTACGGTTTAATTTAAAAACTGTTTTTTAAAATCAGTTTAAGGGACAGCTGCTGAACTGTTTCCATATTGCTTTTTTATGCTCCCAGCCCCATTAGCAACACTATGTACACTATGCATTTTCTTTGCAATAACTGAACTCTGATTTTCTGATGCAGCATGCATGATATGCATTCAATCCAGAATATATGCATATATATGTATAGTTATTTTATTTCATGAAACATCAACATAAATATCTAGTTGAGGCAGACGCATGCTTACAATGATACTGGTCAAGCACTGGTAGTGGGAGAATTTAGAGCAACCAGTAAACCTAATGCATATATTTGGAATGTGAAAGGTAACCAGAGTAAACCCATGCAAAGCCAGCGAGGATAGTAAAATTCAGCATACAGTCCAGAAGTAAGGCTAACCACTTGTGCCACCATGCTGCTAAATAATCAATCTTAATACCTTTCATGCCATATGCACCCATTAAGGGTTGCTGCTAATCTGGATACCATAACTAATCTGCATAACATACTAATTTGTTAGATTTTTTCATTAAACTGAATATATATCTGCACATATACATTCACTAATGGAAGTATGTGA